>VYZV01016661.1:68111-90233 GCA_013401275.1 Pandion haliaetus
ATCCCGCCTCCCGGCCGGCCCCGGCGGACCGCGGTCGCTCCGGGGCCGGGGGTCGGCGGGCTCTGTGTGGCAGAGCGCAGCGCCTTGGGAGCGGGGCCCGTAGCGGAGCAGCGGGCGGGGAGGGAAGGGCGCGCTTTTCCCGAGCCGCTTCACGGGCCCCGGCACCCCCACCCCCTCCCGGTGCCTGCAACCCCTGTGCTGGTGAAAGGGGTCTGTCTTGGGGGCCAAATAAAAAAAAAAAAAAGGCCGAACATGGAGTGTTTCTTTATAAAGCCCAAGCGCCGGGCTCTGCCTCCGGAGAGTTTTCCCAAGAGTAGTACTGAAACAAAACAACCCATTTTGGAAATGGAGTTTAACCAAAGTCTTTAGATCCCTGGGAAGCTGAAAACCCTGCAAACTTGGATCTGCTGTTGCCACGCTGCCAGCACGCAGGCTTCTCCACCCAACCCCCAAAACCCAAAACCTGCTACAGGTATCAGGAGAACAATTCCCTTACCCGAGATAACTCCAGGTAACCCTTCCAGGTGTTTGCGGCTAGCCTAAACAAGATCTAGCCTCCTATTCCCTCGTTCGGTCAGCAACCAGCTCTAAAAGAGCCAAAAGCTTAGCGAAAGGCCCACAGTATTGTAACACCATTAAACCCCCAATTCTGCAGTTCAAAAGCCTGAAGATAGGCAGATAGATACCTGCATAAATAAAAATGCAAAGTGTATACATACACATGCTAAAAGAATGTGCAAAAATAAAACAAGTGGTGTGCAGATGTCTCAACATCAGAATAATTTTTCTTAGTAGCTATAATGTTACAAATCCATCAAGTTTTAACTAAGAAGGGTATCTGTCAACAGCCTATTTTTTAACCTAGCAGCTGCTTAAAGATCCATTTCAAAATCGTATGTGTCGATTTCAGGACTGAATGCAACTCCAATATGGACATGCACCCATCTCCCACCACTACCATCACCCTACCCGTAGCATAGGCCTTCTACCACTCAGTACCAGCACGGGGACAATACCCATCTCCACTCCTCCACCAAACTTGCTGCTGTACTTCCAGCTAAAACTGAAGTTTGCATCAGTTTTATTTGTTTTTTTCCTCCAAAACAGTTTCTTTTACAAGGTATGGATCTTTTTTTAAAACATAGGCTCCTGCTTAAAGGATACACATTTTGATAGCGTACCGCAGTTACTACATCGTGTATCCATATTATTATTCAGGCAACAGACAAGCAAACCCCAAATTACATTGGTTAAAATCTCAAAGACCTCACTGGCAAGAGGGTTCTCTAACGCAGCACAGAAAGGGCCCTGCTCTCAGTTATTCCTCCGGTACTGCTTAGGTAACAAAATTGGGGAAAAAAGAGGAAGAAAACTGCAGACCTAAAAGGGTACTGCTTACTTGACTTCTTTTGGATTTGCCAAATTGCAGCAGAAGATATGCAGCCCTATCCATCCAAGTGTGGAAAACCCACTTAGCTCTCAGCTGAACTTGCACAACAGAGACAGTCACTAACACCTTATTTTAGCTCCAGGAAAAGTTGTCTCTGTCCTAATGTACCAGTTCACTGTCCGTCATCATTCCAAGCACCTCTACGGCATTGTGTAGAAAGCTCTATAAGGACAATGCATAGATTCCATATAGCAGACAAAGAAACTATGCATTTCTACGGTATTTACATTGCCCCAAGCATTTCAAATACATATTCTAGCCTACTGGCATGGGGAAGAAATCACTCAAACTCCTGTCAGAGCGGCAGAATAAGCAGGCTAGAGCTGGAACAGAAGCATCATACAAGTTCTGGTTACAGCACTGTGGATTATTGCCTGGAGCTCAACCCACAAACTTCATGTCATTGGAAGAAACTGTATGAGTGGGATCTAACATACCACTTTATTTTACTGAGTTTGGAAGTAAGAGGTAATGCCTGACTATCTGTTTAAAACGATTAACGTGATATACATATATATACACACACACACATCACCTTTGAAATAAAACCACTGAAATAAAATTTAGTTTTGGTCTCTCTATAGTATTGTCCTGGTTTCAGGGTTAAACCATGACATATACAGGATAGAAGATGATCTGAATGGTTTGCTCTTTCTTGTGGCAATATGTTCCATGGCAATTGATTTGAATACAAATGATCTAACATAATTTTATTAATTGTCTTTGTGATATCAATGTTTAAAGTATCTGAGAAAATCTTAAATTCATGTTGCTCATTCATTTCAGGATTGGGCACATTTGTTTTATCACTTATTGCACTATTTTGATGGAGGTAAACCACAAGTTTGCTTTTTTAATCACTGCCAAATTGTGAATTTTTACCCTTGAAAGAGACTTCTCACACAAACTCACGTGTAATAACACATGGAAGACAGAACAGACTTGGGATACTTAAGTACAGTGTTTGAATGGGGTTTGATCTCCCACAATACACACTTCAGTGAATATTAATAGAGCTGCACACATTACAGAGAAAAAAATTGTAAGAAGTACTGACAATAAGTTTATGGCCTCCACTCGGATCAGCTTATGCTAATATCATAAAAAAATACCACGTTGCCCATGTGTGGTTCATGCAATTATTTTTTTTTTTAACATCTGCAACTGTTAGCTTATGGATTATTTATTTAAGAAAGTTAACCTGCCATAACAAATTACACTGATAAGCTTGAATACTGTAGCAGTCCAGTTTTGAAAAGGTATAAAATAAAGGTGACACCAATCTTTTCTTTTGCCATTAGCAGTCATCCTGTTTTTCCCAACTACTCTTACAATTTAGTTATTCACCATGAAGTAGTCACAAAATAGTTTCATAGAGGCAGACTTTTATGCATAATTGAGGCTCTGCTTGATCCTACCATGCACTGGGGGTTGACTTCTGTAACAATACATTGCTATTTTTAGCCTAGTTTCTTCGGTTTATGTAATGATGAATTTTCTGAGTGTCCCCAACTAACCCTGTAACTTTGAATTGATTGTCTGGATATAACTCAATTTGACAGAGTTACTAAAAATTTCTACAAGTTTCACAAAAATGACAGAGACCACAGCTTGAAACTTTTATAAGAAGTTCTCCTCTAATACCTGATTCTGTGCACCCGTTTCTACTGTCTAGTAGAGCAAACCAGAAGTTGCTTCCAAAATGCTCTGCAGAAGAAAGACTGTAAAAGAAACGGAATTTGCTGAGATACATGAGGAGATGATAAAAAAGTCATATTTGTTTCAACTAAGATATTTTGTTGAGCTCAGTGGACACCCTACCACCATACCTTCTCCCAAACCCCAGAATCACGTGCATTATAGCACAGGCTAAGAGAAAAGAAGCTGACAGGTTTTCCTGGATCAAATACAGTGTCAGAGGAAGAATGGAAGATCAAGGAAAACAATACAAGAACTTGTACTATTATTTATAAAAGCATTGCTGGTGAGATACTCCCCCATTTTTCTTCTGGATTTTTGAAATATTTTCTGTAAACAGTGAATGCCTAGTCTGCACAGTATTAAGACATGACACTGCAAATTCTCACGTACTGCCCCCTAGCCCTACTTAAAGTAAAATACAAGAAGATAGAGCAAGTCACTGTACAGCTTGGAAGATGATCATGGAGCTAGGAGTATCAGAACTGCTGTAACATTTGGACAACGCCTTTTGAGATTTTCCTTAGATTCTTTCCATAAAAACACTAATTGGTGAAAATAGATATAAGAAATATAAACCACAATAGTATTTTTTCCCCAGATAACAATTATAATCTAACAGTTAAGTAATCATTCTGACCATACATGGAAATTAAACAAAATAGCAAAAGGCTGTGCATCATCTTTTCCTTCCCTCTCCTCTACACCCCCCTGAAACTGGGATGATGTATATTTTAAACCAGGTTAACTTAAAGAAGAAAAGCTAATGCCAAGACTTTCCAGATCAAATACACACTTGAGGAAAGAGAGGATGATAAATGCACACATTACACATAGTTATAAATTGCATTTACAGCTTCTGTGCAAATCAAGGATTTTCACTACTGCTGAAACATGTACCCCAGGTACTAAAGACAATTTGTACTTACCATTTTACAGTGGAAGCATACCAAAATAATATACTTTCAATAAATTAGCACATTACTTTGATGTTATTCTTACTTGTTTTGACATACTAAGCCTCCTGTCACACATCAATTAACATGGCAAATTAAAGTAATAATAATATGTAATATATTCATATGGAACAGACAAGTTAATTGCATGCTGCTTTACAGCTTGCATTTAAAGTAATAGCCCTGATTTTTCAGGTTCCAAAATTCAGCTTTGCATACCAAACTCTGAAAGGTGGGGCACAGTACCTCTAGCATTGAATGTTACTCACTTGGTTTTACTGACACACTGCCGTTCCGTTGTGTTAAGTGAAAAGAAACACCGGCCTCTGACATTCCTTCCCTGGCGCTTTCAGGAAGATCATTCTTCTCCAACTAGCATCACAGGGATGCAGGCACAGGCACTGTCTGCTTCTGCGCTGGCAGGAGGCTGAATCGCTGACAGTTTCACTGATGCATTTATCAGATATAGGAAAGCAGGGAAGAGGCATAAGCTTTTGTCAGTGCCTGTGACCTGTACAGAAAAGAAAGCTATTTCTAAAATAACTAGACAGCATATGACTCTCAATGCTATTTTACTGGTGGTCTAGTGGTCAGCCCTCCACTCCCCACAACCTGGGTTTACATCCAGGAAAAGATTTCTTATCTCAGTGAAACTTCGCTAGTACATACATTAGAGTTTTCACTACTCTTACAGCTGGCATCAACGACCCTTTCACTGGGTTATAGAAATTTAGTATGATACGTTACACATCTTGAAAATAACTTGCTAGCTGTCAAGCATAGCGATAAGACAACAGGTAATGGTTTTAAACTAAAAGAGGGTAGATTTAGGCTACATATAACAAAGAAATGTTTTACGATGGGGGTGGTGAAACCCTGGCACAGGTTGCCCAAAGAGGTGGTAGAGGCCCCGTCCCTGGAAGCATTCAAGGTCAGGTGTGACAGGGCTCTGAGCAACCCAATCTAGCTGAAGATGTCCCTGCTCATTGCAGGGGGGTTGGACTAGATGACCTTTAAAGGTCCCTTCCAACCCAAACCATTCTGTGATTCTATGATAACTGAGCAAGAATTATTTGTTTCTACATCTAACGCTTTCCTAAGACGCGGACAAAACACGTTTGCCCACCCTGCCATCAGCCATGAGATCCCATCTTTCATAGGGTCAGCTACTTTTCTGAAATTGTCACAGGGATTATTTTGTCTCTATCACTCAGGCAGCTTAAGAATTGGGGGGCTCACCTCTGCATTCCTCTGAAGTGTCGCACAACAGAGGCACTCTAAGAAAACAGTGGCAACGACCCTTCTGTAACACACGTCTTCAACACTGCAAACGCAGCTGACGTGGACCTACCGTAGTTTTTAACTTAGCTGTCTCAAGCACTGCTAGCATCACAGCCACAGAAGCACATAAGTCAGTATCCCTCCAAAACCCACCTGAGAAGCACCCAGGATGGGGAAGCCTATGCTTTTAACCACAGAGCTAGTGAAGCATACAAACTCCTTTAAAGCTAGCTCAGTTTCTGTAGTATAGAACCACCTTAGTATTTGGTTGGTGTTCCTTGCAGGTTCTCCCAAAATCATCCCTACATTTGCACTGGCAAATTTTCTCTTGGCTCAAGAGTTACAGGAAACCAGGTCCCACTTTGCCTCGCTCTTCAACTAGGGGCACAGATTACCTGCTGGGACCAGGTGACCTCTCCCACCTAACCATGTCCCCTTCTGTCTCCAGCACTCCACAGCTTTGTCTCCTCGGGGACCAAAATGTCATCATCTTGCCAAAGAAGCTGCTATTGCTATACACATGAAGAGCAGTTCTTGCAGTATGTAAGGTATCTGATTGCATCTAACAGGGCCTGATGGGAACCTTACATTTTATGTTATCTACATCATTGCACAGTAAAATTGCTCACGTTGGACAAAAGAAAGCTCCATCGCAATGAAGATACACATTTTGTTCAAGCCTGCTACCGCGAAAGGTTTAGCACAAAATGAACTATTGGCTGAACAAGGACTTTAGTGAGACAGAAACCAAACACCCAAACCTCCTGAGTACACCCCTGAGGAAAGAGGTCTCCTTAAGTTTGCCTTCAGACTCTAAAGCTTTTAATAAGCTAAGGCATATTTGCAGAGTCCACAAGCATGAAGTGTGAAGCTTATCCATCTTAAGGGGGAAAAGGTTTCATATGTAACGCATTTCAGAGGCAAAGGGTTTGAGAACTAGAGAACTTGCTTGCGTAGAGCAAACCCTCTTATTTTACGGCCACTGCTTAAACGGGGAAAATTACTTTGGCTAGCACAGCTCGCACATCTACTTTGCCGATGAAATCAACACGCCAGAGGAAAAAGGGCTTATGCAGATGACATCTGCATCCATGCAAGTTTTCACTCCTCTCATAGAAACCTCACCAAAAGCACCAAAGTTCCAGATTCTTCTCTCATAAAAACCTCACCAAAAGAAGCAAAGTTCCAGATTCCTATCGATCGTGCAAGAGAGCCCTGGCAGCGCAAGGCAAGCGAACTGCCTGTCAGGCTTCCCTCTGTGAAGCCACGGGCTTCCACTTGAGGTAGGCCTTTTTGATCGCTTCTCCCCCCCAGACCAAACACCGAAAACCGGCGAAGCTGTGGCCTCTTTGTTTCCACCGCCTGCCTGAAAAGCAATGAAGACGGAGCGGAGGAAAGCACCACCAGCACGCTGCACCGGCCGGGGTTTGCAGCGCAGAGCGCTTGGCTGACGAGGCCCTGCCTGCAGCCGTTACGGCAACACCCCGCAGAGAGACCATCTTGTAAAGAACAGCGTGAACAGGCAGCACGAAATGAGGAAAAAGAACCCCGCTCCCGCCGGGGGCGGCAGGAGGGAGAGCCGGCCCGCCCCGCGCTCCTGCGCCTTCCTCCTAACGACCCGTTCTCTGCCCCGGCCGCCCAGCTCTTGCCTGTCGCGCTGTGGGGGGCACGCCTGCACCCACTCCTGCACCGCCGGACTGACGGCAGGGCCAGCGGCTCTGTCCCGCCCGGGCTCCCACCGCCATCCCACCTCCCGCCCACGCCGAGGGCCTCTCACCAGCCCTGCCTGAGGCGCCCCCTCTCCGCCCCACCCCGCCCTCTCCCCCTTTCCGTGGGGTGGAATGGAACGTCCCACCCTACACCCAGCTGCCTCCGGGACTTGGTACCGTCTAGGAGGAGCACGAAGAAGAGAAACTGGGGGGGGGTGTGGTGTGGTGTGTCATGTGAGTTAACTCTTGGGGAAGGACGTAGAAGGGTTGTATACCTATCCCTGGTGGTCTAGTGGTTAGGATTCGGCGCTCTCACCGCCGCGGCCCGGGTTCGATTCCCGGTCAGGGAAAGTTCCTTTTCCTTCCTTCAGCCTTTTGCTTTTAAGGATTCTCTCCGACTCTTTTTCTGCTTCTGCAATTCAGGGAGCAGCCGGCCGACTGCTGTGCGAGCCCGAGGCGTCGGTGTTGCTGCCCAGCAGCGAGTTCTGAGACGCACTTGGTAGTTTGGAGGAGCCGTGCGTGAAGGCAATGTGCAAAGTGTCGGCGCCCTGTGCAGGTGCGGGCAGGCAGGGGAAAGCTGCCCAGGTGTAGCATCTCTCTGGAAGTCTTCCCTTCACAAAACTGCCCATGGACACTACATGCCCACCCATAGGGTTTCTAGGAGTCAGCGGAGGGCTGCTGAGCACTGTCTGCCTAGAAGGGCGGTGACAGGACTGTTGTCCATCACTTAGAAGTACCATCTTTTCTTTTTTTTTTTGGCTGCTCTGACAGCTAAGGGTGTTCCCACCCATTGCCCACCACATATGAATGGTCACTTGGTGCTGTCATGAACCTTTGAGCCATGGCACTGGCGTGCACATGCCTCTCTGACCGACTGTTGTCTCCCCCGGAGAAGGTGGGATGTGTTTGTCCCCTGCATCTCTCTCCTGGCAGGAGGGGGGCTGCAATTCTCCATGGTGTTTGCTCACCTCAGGAGCAGGCTGCCTCTTCGCAGTGTATTTGCACAGGCCCCACCACGCAGGGTTGTTGGGTATACGGTTAGGGGGCAAGAGAGATCCCAGATATTCTTCAGGAGGTGGTAAGAAATAAACAGAGAGGGCAAAGGGAGTTTTAATACCTCCCTGTCATCAGCATCAGTCTTGCTCCCTCCTGCAGTGAAGCCCCCACCGCACCTTCTCAGCTCCTAAAACCCATGCGGGTGCCCTGGCAGCCGGGGAGGAGAGAGGTGATGAGAATGGGGTAAAGCCCCTTCCAGTCCCGCAGCAGCAGGGTGCCTTCCCTTCTCCAGGAGCTCCCAGCTCTGTCCTGTAGCAGAGCACATCAGCTGTGCATTCAAACACGCATCCAGGGTTCCAGCAAGAGTTGCTCTTCTTCACCAGTAGCCCCCCCTGCCTGTTATTTGGGGGTGAGAGCGGGAGCAGTGGGAGGATCTCTCTTTTCGTGTTGGAGCAGTGCCTGCCTGTAGTGGGCTGACCTTGGCTGACCACCAGACCCCCACCCAGCCGCTCTCTCACCACCCCTCCTCAGCAGGATGGGGGGAGAAAATAAGTTGAAAAATTCATGGGTTGAGATAAAGGCAGTTTAATGAAAGAAAGCAATGGCCATGCATGGAAGCAAAGCAAAAAAAAAAAAAAGATTTATTCTCTACTTTGCATTAGCAGGTGATACCCATTGACTTTCTGGGAAACAGGGCCTCAGTACACATAGCCATTGCTTTGGAAGACAAACACTGGAAAAATTAATCCCTCCCACCAGCCTTCTCTTAGCTTTTCTTGCTGAGCACGACAGCTATATGGTAGGGAATATCCCTTTGGCCAGTTTGGGTCAGCTGTCCCAGCTGTGCCCCCTCCCAAACTCTCCCCACGACACCCCACAGCCTACTGGCCTTGGGAGGGGGGAGTGTTGGAGAGGTGTGGGATGCTGTGGGAGCACTGCTCAGCAGTAGCCAAAACACGGGTGTGTTATCAACTCCTTTCTAGCTACATATAAAAAGCACAGCACTGTAAGGAAAATAAGCTCCATCCCAGCCAGACCCAGTACACTGCTGTAGGTAAAACAAGAAATACTGATAATAAATTAATATAATTGTTAGCTTAGACAGACTGCAAAAGAGAGGCTAGCACGCCTGGCAGATTATGTTTTAGCAGGGATCCTCCCTGCTGCCAGGAGCAAACCACGGCCCTTGCATCACCCATATAACTCCTTAATATTGGCAGGCCACGCTTTATGCAGGAGTACTTTGCCCTGATGTGAAAGCACCATTGGAAATAATGGCTTTGGCTGCCTTTCCCAGGGTGTGCCAGAGCTGTACTGCAGTCTGGGCTGCCCTCCAATGCAGATAGGAGAGTCTCCTGAGCAATCCCAAGGTCCTCCACTATATTTTTTATGACAAAGAAGCTGCAAGGGGGTGCAAGGGATGGCATCACCTTCGCTTTAAGGCAGAAAGCAAACAATCAAAAGGGCTGTTGTCACCTTCTAGATATTAAGAAAAGGTGCCCAATAACAGTTAAGCATAAGGACCAAAGGATGTAACCTAAGGAATTATTGCATTCCTATGGCTGGAAGTTGTTAAGAGCGGGCTGGGCAAGCACCTTAGCAAGGGTCTCAGACTGGGCCAGGGGAATAGTTTAGTGGGTCTCCTAAGATCCTGGGAGTCCTAATTTTATTATTTTGTCTTGGACTTTCCCCTGTAATTACCAGTTTACATAAGCTGCACTGAGATAGCTGTGTGGGGCTCTCAGATTCCCCCCCTCTCTTCGGGCTCAGTGAAATGCCTTACCAAGTTGGTGAAAGAAGTTGTTGGTTTCTACCTCAGAAAATGATTGGTCATTTTAGAAGCAGCTAAAGTGAATTTCAGGTGTTAACTACTTTCCCAGAATAGGTATAGGTATGGTTTTACAGAATAGGAACAAAAGATGCATTTCCCTTGGTTTTAACTCATTTTGCAGTAGTATGTTTGCACGCTTTTAGCACCATGAGTTCAGCTTTAGAGTCTGAGAAGGGATAATCATATGTAAGCCTTTAGAAACCTGGAAAAGTCACCAGAATAGCTCTTGCACACAAAGGAAGAGTACAGTTTTCAGTATTTTTCTAGGAATGAAAGCATAGTCTCTGAAGAGGCTACCTAATGACCTTCCCAATCCCTTTTCAGTCTGATGCCAGACCTGAAACTTGCCCTTGCGCAGAGGACAAATATCCACCCGGCAAAGAGTAGGAACAACTCCACTTGCTGATGTGCTACCACTTCAGGTCCTACTGTGATTAAAGTTGTCCTGGTTTGGGGTGAAAAGACTCCAGGATGAGTGTTTACCTTCAGCATCGGTTGAACAGTTACAGCAGTTTCTGACTCCCTGTTTCCTGGGCCTTAAATTAACGTGATGGAGGGAAGGAACAGGGTACTTGTTTTTAACAGGTGGAAGAAGCAACTTTCTTGGAATCTTTGTTGATATTTTTGTTTTAAGTAACAAGTAACTCATGTCATTGGCTTGCTGAAGCCCCAGAAAAGGTGGGCTATTTTGCAGAGGACTGGCAGTACAATCAAAAGCACATTAAAAAAGTAATCTGGCACATGGCTGCACAGGCTAGAACAGAATTATTTCAAACAATAAAGTCAATGTAGTTTTTATTACTATTATTATTATTAGCATCATATTCTCAAAGTGTGGCTGACTTTGTTTCTAACTGTGATATATTCTGAGATACTGAATCATAAGTGGTTTTACTTTCATTTCTGGTCTTCCTCAAAAGCTTGCCCAATTGCCTTCCATCTCATGGCAAAGGTTGATAGCAATGCACTGCAGTAGAAATAAGGAAGGTAAGGAAGACTATACTTTAACTATAGATCAGTTTAAACCAGCAGCTGAATTTCTGGCTAAGATCGTTAACTCTTACTTTTTATACTTTATTGGAAAATTTGGGAATGGGAGCTTTCACATCCAAACCTGTTCTTTTATCTCTGGCATTAACTTTTCTTTCTGGCTACCTCTTTTAAGTTAATGCCCTACATTAGTTCTGCTTCTTAAGTTTTTTCCAATCTTACATGAAATATCTTGCCAGTGAGTGAATGTAAAATTTTGCATGACATTTACAGCCAATAGACCCTTTAGAAAATGAGAGCTCCCAGTTTTTTTCTAAAGCCATATTTTCTACTCGTCCTCGTATTTCACTTCTATCTGAAGGACATATAGTCATGCAGTCATTGGATTTATTCTGTTCCCAGGACATTCTGGTGGCCGCTTATCCTCTTTTTTTTGTTTTATTGTGGACATAAACAAGTACAACTTCTTGCTGTTCTCTACAGGGCAACGAGCCTCTGCTTATTGATAAAAATATCCTTTGAACATGCCACGAGGTGGCACCCCGGTCCCATGTCTGCCACCACCCACCCGCGCCTCCCAGCACCGTCCCTGCTCTCAAGGGTTCAGATTTAATTCTGCAGGTTAACACTGTGCCCATTTCATTCCAATGAGCTATAGAGTAATGAAGGCTTTGCATTTGCTGATAAACCCAACTTCATGTACAGATGAAGCTGTTATTAAGCCAAATCATATGCAACGTCTTTCCTCGAGTCTAAGGCTGTACACGGAAGCTTTACAAGCTGTCTTTTAAAACAGCCTTCATGTGTAGCATTTAAAAAAAAGAAGTTACAAAGGATTATCGGGAGTATGACTCGGATTCTTTAACACCTCAGTCTGTCTGTGGCATTTATACATTGATGATATATGCTATTACCAGAATGCCGAAGAACCAACGTGGCCTGGGATGTGGTCATTCTCACAGCCGCTCTGTCAGGGGCCAGCAGCATCTCTGCTTTTCACCTGTAGATTTTGAACTGAAGATTGTGCAGAAAGTCTGTACCAAGGTAAAGCAGAGAACCACAATTTCTGCATCCCAGGTCAGGACCCCAGGGCATCAGCTGCCTGGGGAGACAAGAAGGGTCTGGTTTTGTTCCCTTCTGCACGGATTCACAAGGCTGGTGAACCATGGGAGCAGTCTGTGCTGTGACATTAGTGCTGTTGTCACCATGGCAGTCAAAGGACACAAACAAGGCAAAGTGTTTCTTAAACTGCCAGGGATGTAAGGAAAAAAAAAAAAAAGATGCTTTCAGGCACATGATCCCTTCTCCAGCATTTTTTTTTCCTCATCCTATTATCTCTCTCCAAGTTCCTTTCTGTAAAATACTGCTGTCTTAAAACATAACTGTAAATCTCTTTCCTAGGTACAGATTCAATATGGAACACATCCTGGATGGTAAGATAAACTTAAAAAATGTAACAACCTCATTTCACATCCTGCTAGGACTGTCCCTTCAGAACTACAGCTGGAAAATTTACTCTGAATCATGTTTTAAGAGAAATTATTTTATCCAAACCAAGGCATTTTATTTAAGGTGATGGTAACAAAAGTCCAATGCAGATTTAATTACCACATGCAGGTCTAGATAATACTATCCGAGGACCATTTTCCAAAATGTCCTTTTACAGGAGCAATTGCCATGTCCTATTAAGAAGCGCTCTGATCATGAAATTATGAAAGCTCTGATCCTTTTAGAAGCCTGAACTTTTTCACTTACACACTGAAAATCTGCTTTCTAGACCTCTTTTATTACTGCCTTGTGGCTACAGTCAATCATTACCTTCTGCTTTTTCATGCTTTGTTTCCCATGTGCTCTTTTAATTAATCACATTTTAGTAAACTATATTGACAACATTATTATGCTGTGCCTAATCTTTGTCTTGCTGGCAGGAAAACAGAGCTGGGAGGTGTCAGCTTCCCCCAAAAGCAGGAAAATAATAACAGACTATAAATTGATATTACAACACATGCTCTGGCTGGTGGTGCTGCCCGCTGCGTGTAACGGAATAGCAGTGACCCAGGCGAGGCCAAGGAGGCTGATGGAGTGTGGCCGCAGCAGGGTGCTTTCTGCAGCTCTGCTGCTGAGCGGCTGTACACGCAAACTGGCCCCGCATCCTTTGCAAGGGACTTTTTGACATAAATGACAACTCTATGTTCCATAAATGGCTTAATTGGTATTGTGTAAGCTGCGGTTCTGTGCAAGGCAGCCAGCAAAATAAATGAAGGAAACAGGAATGATCTTCCCCTCTGTTAAGATAAGAGACTGCCTGTCTAGTTTGATCCAGACGAAGTTTTGCAGTATATAATCTTCAGGTTGCTCATTCTCTACCCTAAACTGGGTAGAAAATCTTAGCTTCAAATTTGTTTGGACTATGGCCTTGGGTCAATCGGAACAGAGCATCTTGCTGTAGCCTACTGGGTGGCTTTCATCCCTCCAACGATCCTGCACTCAGCTCCCCTTAAGCAAGCAGGCTGAAGCTGAGTGTGAAGCACATGAGATCTCGAGCACGAGGGAGTCACTGTGACTCCCCAGCCTGCTGCAAGGCTCACAGGGAGCCCTTGTGTGCAGGCCAGACCCGATTCTGAAGTGCTCACCTTTGGGCTTCCCACCACAACCTCCCCAAGTCTGTGTTTGGTGTGAAAGGAGTGACGGGAGCTGCTGATGGCTCTGGCTATGAATGCAGGCAATACCCAACAACTCATTGCGACGTGCCGTACCATCACACTTCTTCAAAAACACAGAAGTTTAGAACAGGTGCCTGTCACACATACCACCCCACCCCACCCCCAGCGTGTCTGCTTCCTTGGTGGCTGCACTCCGCTGCTGGGCTTCTTGGAGTGGGTATCTCATGGCAGTGTGAGATAAACACGCCGCAGGCAATGGGAGTGGGCAGCTGTCTGCCTCCAGGTAGGCAAGAGTCACCTCACCCCAAGCCCCGCAGCGATTCCCCTGTGACAGCTCAGCACAGCAATACCCAGAAGTAACATCCTCTGCTTATTCATTCCCATCGTGTTGGTATACTTAAAGGTACTTCAGCACTATGGAAAACCTGGTATCTTAAAATCTTTTGTACCTAGTGTTTATTACAGTTTGCTGATCCTGCTGTAAGAGCAGAAGATGAATGGTTAAAAGCAATTTAATAAACTCTGCTTCTCCTCTGGTCATACAATTTGAAGGGGATTTTTCTTTCATGTCACCCCTTATTGCCATCAGAAATTTGCCTCCCTCGCTAGCATCTGGGCTCCAGACAGCTACTGTCTTCTATTAACTGGAGGCTTCTGGTAAGGGCCAGAAACTCTAGTTATGGGTGCTCACAAGATGATCATGAGTTTGGAGCCAATCTTTGCCCTGGAGTCTGAGGTCTAATTAGACAAGATCAAGGACAAGAAACTAGATAACACTAGTCACACTTACAGGTGAGCAGCCAAGAAGTAGACTAACAAACAGTTGTATTTCTGATGTATTCAAACACTCAAAAGGAGATTGACACCTAAATATTTTTAAAATCAGACAAATGAGAATGCATTCTCTAAAGTTTTGGTCCTGCAGGGGCTTAAAGGCATGAATAACTTATTTATATGAATAGTCCCACTGAAGAAGAATAGTTCCTCCTTAGTCCCTCTGCAGGATCAGTCCTTAAGTGCTTATTGGTGATGAACTATCAGACTGATTTTTTTTGAAGAGCAACAGGGAACCCCCCCTTTAGCTGAAAAAGCCATGCACATCAATGATACCTAAAAAATATCTCTCTAACATGCTCAGCTTTTCTTTCCTTAAGAGGTTATATACAGGGAAAAAAAAGGGCTTTATTTCCCTTTTTGTCTCCAATTTCAACCACAGGCACAGAAATACCCCACTGCAAAAGCTGGGCGTATGGGCAAGCAGGTTTTACATATTTATATTGAATTATTACTCCTCTATTGTTTTGTTGGTGGCTACTGCTATTGGGCATCCTTGGGTTTTGATGGTCACATCAAAGGAGCTGCTCTGGCATGAGAACCGGTCAAAGTGAGCCAGATAATTCATGGATTTATTACTGAGGTCAGTTCCCATGATTTTCAGTGGGCAGCAGCCACTGCTGTGTTGTAATCCTCATTCTCTTGGTAAGGCACATATTGCCTTAAAAAGGTTTAATGATCCAATAGTGATTTACTAATGGGAATCTTTCTTGTGGGTTTAACAGGCCTTGAAGGAGGATAGGGCAGCACATGAAGGTCAGTTTTCAGCAGTATCGAGAAACATTTTTATTTGTTTTGGTTTGAGATTCCTGTTTCTAGCATTTTTATCCGCTAACTGCAATAACAAATTGAAGGGACCACGTCATTGTAGCTGGGCGGGTATTGGACCCGTGATAACAGCGGTAGGGAAGGAAGCAGACACTGGTGATAGCGGGTCATAACTGAAGACCTGAGGTAATGATCAAAACCCATACACTTCGGCCTTCGTGATTG
The DNA here is from genome assembly GCA_013401275.1 of Pandion haliaetus. Classification (NCBI taxonomy): domain Eukaryota; kingdom Metazoa; phylum Chordata; class Aves; order Accipitriformes; family Pandionidae; genus Pandion; species Pandion haliaetus. The sequence goes on from VYZV01016661.1 coordinate 83,513, forward strand.
AGGAAAGGAAGAGAGCACAGCAAGAGAGACCGGGACAGCCTGGTGAAACCCCAGGCTTTTGCTGTGGTTGCAACCCATTTGCATTTCAGTTGGGAAAGGAGGGAGGGGGCTGCCCGGTGGGATAGCTGCCTGGTGGGACGGCTGCCCAAGAAGAGGGCAGGGGAGGGAAAAGGTGAGGAAGCAGCTTTGCCTGCCCAGAGGAAAGGAGATGCTCCTTGCGCCCAAGGAACCAGTGTGCCCTGCAATCGCTCCCCCTTGCCACTCCGGTGCCTCTTCAGAAAAACAAACCCAAGAAAACCCAAACAAAATAAGCTCCTTTGTCCTCCACCCAAATACATTTAAAAAGCAACAGAGGGAGAAGGGGTGGGGAGAGAAACAATGTTGGTTTATTTTAAGGCTTGTATATTAAACCCAAGGGTTGCGCTGGGAAGTGTCGTTAAAAACTGTTTGAACTATCCACACACAACAGATTTCATCTTGTTAAGCTAGTTGCAAAAGTGTACCTTAAATGCATAACACTTTGTTTTAAACTCCCCAAAGCAGAGTTCTTCTCCTGAAGAAAAATTAAGTTACTTGGCTCTCTGATACATGAAAAAAAAACCAAAACCAAACCAGCATTCAGAGTTAAATCAAAACTAAGGGGGAAAAAAGTGTAGGCCTTCAAGTAATCATAGTTATGTCTCCTTAGGTTTATGGATTGCCTTGTAGTAATTTATTAGATTTTCACCTACCACACAGTAATACAGAACACTCTTTCGGGGTATTCTGTACAGGTAAACCACTTTTCTTTACATCTTCCAATAATACACTGTTTCCTGGAGCAGTGCGCTGATTCCATAGAAGGATGTCTTGCAGTGTAACATATATGAAGACATGGGCAGAGTTAAAAATTTCCCAGCTGTTAGACAATTGCAATCACAATTTCAGTGTTGCATCAAGGTATTTTTTTCATTCTGAAGACTTTTCTTTGTAGAAGAGAAAAATGCTGAATATGGACTGTGTAGAAAGCAAAATTAAGTCAACACCTCAGAAGGACTGTCCTGTAGAATAAGTAGTAGTAGTGTTCAGATAAGCATCATCTAAAATATTTAGCTTTGCTTAAGTGCAATATCAGCAGCTGTACCTGTAAAAAAGGAGTCTGCCTCTCTAGACCATGAAAGTAATTCAAGCAGACACATTTCTTTTATTTCCCATATTCTTTTCCTTTTCCTTCTGATTTTTGCATTTCTAGGGTACAACACTAATTCATGTGTCCCAGCTTTGCACTACCACCATGAATGCAGAAAAAAAGAAATTATATTGCTATCATCATATAATCACTGCCACTGCTGCAGCCAGACCATTAAGAGAAATTCTGAAGTTAGTGTTGAATGAGGTATTGACCGGTCTTAGTTTTGCAAGATTGACAGATGATAACACATTTTCATCAAATGATTTTGATACTGTTCTGTTGTTTCTTCAGGTGAGAAGGAGGCTGATTCCTTGCAAAAAAATTAGGTCACACGTGAAAATATTAAGCTTCAAATCCTCTCTCTCCACAGATGATGCAAGATAGAGGAGAAGTTCAGTTGCCTGGCCATACGTATTTAGCACCACTTAAGCAACCTTGGGTTTCCTGGGTGTTTGCACAGGGCTGGCAGAGGTGACACAGGAGAGACCCACACCTTCCAGAGCGATAGCTGGAGCCCAGCTTAGGACATGGCAAATATTTAGGCAACTGAATGCAGAATAAGTGATTGTATTTACACATTAATAGCAATTACAACTTCCAGTAGTAGCAAGTACCAGAGGCAAAAAACCCCCACCTCTTTTCAGATAATTACCTGTCAAAATTTTGTTTTATTTGTAAATCAGGAAAGCTTGAGTTTACCCTCAAGTTGAGATCCCAGCATTTCTAGCACCTGCCTGGTGCTCCTATGCTTATCATTTCTGGTCATGGTCAGATGTGTTGCTGTGGTCATCCCTTCTGAGACCTTTACACATTAGCTTCCAAAACACAAGTCTTTGCCAGTGTAAAAATGGTGAAACGGAGGAACAGAGCACAAGTAAAAATTGCAGCATTGAGTAAAACTACCCTCAAGTTCAGGCAGTAGCCTCACACAAATGAGGCTGAGCACATGAAGCTTGCAAACAAAGCTATACCAATTTCTTCAGCTTTTCTTGAAGTTGGACAAAACTACCTGTGACTATTAAATCCCTCAGGTCCTCATTTGTGTGATCTCAGGCTATCTGTGCCTATAGAAGCAGATGACTAATGAGATTGGGGACTACAGAGCTGGTAACAGTCCACACTTCAGTGGCATTTTCTGATGTAGTCTCTTCTGAAGAAAAGACACTTCTGACCTTTTTCTATTATGAAGAAGAAATTTCTCACTTACAATAGCCCTAAGAATTTGCCAATATCCATGTCCCAGGCTTGGGTAAATGCCCTTTACTTATCTCATGACATCCTGATTGAAGTATCATCTTTCAGAATAGTTGCAAACAAACATTCTGAAGGCTCACACTAAGGAGGCAGCAACATGAACTGGCACCTCCTGGCAGTTGTTCAGGCAGATGTAGTCACAGCCAGGATATGATTATTCTGGTTTGAATATATGCATTCAACCCTCAGCCACAGTAGCTGGTTTTTCTTCTGGGCAATACTTAATGCCAGATTTCCTCCACTTGCAATATGAGCAAAGGGAGGGCAGACAGCACCGCCTCTCAATTGCCCATCTCCTCTCTAGGGTAATAATCATCTTTTGGTGCTGTGTGACACAGTTAGTCTTATAGCTACAGCAGCCTAAGTGCTTTTTATTTGCACTGCTGAGGGCTAAAGTTTCCAGTCTGCTAATGCTGAGTGACAGAATTGGTTTTTAGCTTTTTCCTCTTAAGAAAAACATTCTAGGAAATTGCATAACCTCCTTTGATCCTCTTGATAACTGGAATTTATGGTTGCAAACCCCCACCTTGAAAAGTTAAGTCAAAGCCAGATATACTGTTGAGTAAGCAGCCTGATTTGCTTTCTTGTGCTGTGTACTATGATCTAGTCCTAAATTATATGAATTACAAACTTGCTTCATCCTCCAGGTCCATTCATCATTGAATGCAGAATAAAGATAGAAAAGGGCTGAAGTAAGATTGTGCATGAACAGCCACGAGTCCTACCTTTTGGATCTTGGTTGTGCCAAGGAAACAGCTTTCCCTTGCTCTGTTTTAACAATTCCATGGACTCCTTCACCTCTGACCTGTTAGCACAGCTACAACCAAAGCCATCAGAAGCTATTACCCTCTGATGTCTTTCCAACAGCGCATGTGAAATATGCTTCTTCTCCATTAATTTCTCACTTGGGAAATCTTCATCCGCTCTTGCAGAGGTAACATTCCCAACAGAGGCTCAGGACTAAACAGGCATGAAGGCTGACCTCCTGCCTCATGTGTTTGTCCTTTCAGGTGATCCAGATTAAAAAAACAAAACAAAGCAAAACAAAAGACAACAAAACAAGAAGAGAGAGGAGACATCAGCAACTCGGCATCTATGAATTTGGCCTGTTTTGTGAGAGTGAAAATGGGATAAGCCCAAACACACAGGCTGCACAAATCCATCTGTGATGTGTTGTTTCAGGATGCTAAAATAACTATGCTTTCATCTTATCAGTCTCTTAGAAATATTTTTTTCAAACTCCTTTTTTTTAGAATGAAGCAAAATGTTGCATTTGGGCCAACAAATGGTGATGTTTTGTGGCACATCAATCAGATTGAAGCCCTTAGGTGGAACTAAGTCAGTGGCTGCCCATTTTTAACACAATATGATGCATGGGAGACCTCCTGCCAGGCTCTTAGAGGGCAGGTTAATAATTAACAGCTTAAAGTCAAGTAGTGTTGCAACCTGCTCTTTCTCATGTAAATAAAGCCCACTTTTTATCTACTTGCCAGTTTACTAATGTCATCTTTATTCTTGAAACTGCTTACATGGAAAGTGAATGGTACCTGAACCAGACGCTGCTAAACATGCCAGTACAGCAGTGCAGCATTTGTGTCCTGAGTCAAAAAATGTCTGATTCCTCCACAAACAACAAAACTTCAGTGAAGAACAAGCACAACTGACAGTGCAGGGGTAGAGAGCCATCCTCCCCATCTTTTGTCTGTTTCTCCATGGGACAGCATGCTGTTCATGGAAATCACAAGCCCTCCTCGCCTGGGTGCTGGAGCCCAGCTGATGCAGGTGGGGCTGGGTTACATGTTTAGCATTTGGAAGAACGGGATGACGGGGAGCAAGCCACTGAGCTGAGGCTGCATGTTGGCGATGGATGGTCTCTGTCTGGCTATAGAGTGTTCATCCCATTTCTGTGCCTCAGTCTTCTCAGCTGTTATTTGGGCATAATAATCTTTTAGTGTCTTGTGGGCACGTAGGACTTTGTGCTTATCCTTACAGACAGAGCTTTACATGCCTTCTACAGAGGGCCTCTGCAGATTTAAGATGAAATAATAACAAACCTTTGCCTCAGTAAGAACTGGTAAATTAGTAGAGCAAAACTGGAGGGAAAAACTACCCTCTCGCAACCTGGATATTTAATGATGTCAATGGGTTAAAATTTTCCCCTTCTAAACGCAGGCCCCTAGTGAGGATCTGAAGGAAAGTTGAACCTAGAAACCCCAGCGATTTTTGGGGCTCTCCAGGGGGGACAAATGGGTTCATGTCATTAAGCGTACCGTCAATGCAGAACCAATTTACAAGCCTGAAAACCAATGCTGCTTTACTGACTGCTTTTTTCTGCCTGTTTCAGCACACACTGTATGAGATGGGCTTCCTGGCTGAGCAAGGGGAGCAGAAGAGGACAGAGCAGCTGACAGGCTTGTTACCAGTGGCAGAAACTAATTTTGAGTCCATGAGTATTCCTCAAGAGAAAACAAAACCTGCAACAAATCATCCATAAAACACAGTCAAAAAGGACTTCGTTTAATTAGTGATATGTAAAGACTTTTGCATAGAAAAAAGGTTAACAAAGTAATGCATAAAAGACCGACTAGGTACAGTATTTTTAAAACAAATATTTTAAAGTATATTTTGCATAATGTTTAACATTCTTGATGCTTATTGCTTTCTCCACACAGCAGAGAAATCAAGTGCATAATAATACATGCTGTGGTTTTTTTGTTTGTTTTTTTTTTTTTTTACATAAAATCTCTAGTTCTTGACTGGATGTATTAAAATACTTAGGTTATTTTAAGTCACTAGAATAAAAAATGAAAGCAAACCATTTTATGCAGCACTAGTTGTCTGGGTATTGACAAAATAATTTACTCACATTCTCTTTAATACATTCATTTTGGTTTGGAATCAAACCCACATTACAACGTTGGCGTGTTAATAGCCAATTAAAAATTGTCCCTACCGTAACTTCATTCATACCCAGAGTGTTCGTTCTCCCAGAAGTTGATAGTGAAAAGAAGAGGGATCTTGCACAGAATCAGCTAAAAGTAAATGTCCAAATACCACTAAATAAGTTAATTGAACTCTCAGAACACTGAGTCTCTTGTATTGGCATGAATCAACTATCCAAGTGTGCATACTTTAAATCGGTGGTTACTTCTGGGTGCATGACAGATTCACTGTTTGTGCAGATATGAGCTAGCACCATATTTAGGCCATAAAAAAGGTGCCTCAAGGCTCACAGGCAGTGCTGAAATGTTCATTAATCCCAGCACTGATAAGATAATTGCTTTTACCAGCGCTATGCTAGATGTCACAATCTGGCAAGTCTGTACAAAGAAAGTGAACTAAGGAAGCGAGAACTAGGCCTGTCAAATTGAACATTCTTCCTCGGCAATCTTTTGGCTAAAAACCCCTCTCCCCTTCAAAAGCACACTCTTCCCTGGAAAGGTATCCCAGCTCTGAAGTTGAATGCAGGATTTCGTCTCTCTCCCATACCATTTCCATACCTGTGCAATGTTATTTGTTTTAGCAGAACACGCATATATATATTTTATTTATTTATTTATTATTTTTTCAATGTCAGGCACTTATGAAACTCGAACTCTTTTTCTAGCCTGGGGAGACCCAGTAGGTGCGATCCCTTGCCTCTCTGTCAAACACGGATGCATAGCTGGAGAATTATTAGTTCTAGCATCTACGTATTTCTACGTATTTCCCAGGAAACCTCTACGTGTCAATGTGGTCACACTGTTACGAAAGCCACCACTGCTCCCTTGAGGTGCCTCCAACAAAACAAACTGAGAAGAAGAAAGAAGGAGAAGGGAAAGAAGGAGAAGGAGAAGGAGAAGGAGAAGGAGAAGGAGAAGGAGAAGGAGAAGGAGAAGGAGAAGGAGAAGGAGAAGGTATCGCCCCGTGTCCTCTCCAACGCCTGAAATGAGGAGGAGAGCCATGCCATTCCTCGGCAGACTTGCCGGCACCGCTCGGGCCCTTTGGCTGGGCCAAGCAGGAGGGACACGCCAAGTCCCGGGGGCTCATGGGTGGGTGGGTGTGGGCACGTGAGGGTGTGAGTGCACGCGTGCATCTGCTGAGGGAGAAGAGGGAGCCAGGCCGGGAAGGGAGAGGGGAGGAGTTAAAAGGCTCCAACTTCGGTCCCCCAGGGTCGGTACGGTTTAGTGCCACCACCACTGCCAGCCTGCTGAGGGCTGGTGGTGGCCGATACGGCCAATGGAGGGGGGATGGCTGTTGCCGCTGCCACGGCGGCAGCGGCTGCGCTAGGGGGGAGCATGGGGAAGGCGCCGGGGA
>VYZV01016677.1:0-11847 GCA_013401275.1 Pandion haliaetus
ACAAGACTGTAATAGCTTGATGGTGGTGTTCCATGTTACTTTTTTGTCCTGACATGCTGTTAGTGGGTTGAAGTTGGAACCTCACTTTGCAAATCACAAAGAGTTTCTTCTCACCAATAAACTATAAAGGGTTTCTATTCACTGCACATGTAAACTTGCAATTCTTGTTACAATTTTGATTTAGCAGTCAGCATATTTACATAGTGGTGTGCACACAAAAAGGGATTGTTAATGTCTTAGGATACTTGATGTTGCAGATNTTTGGCTGCTTCCCTTGCTGCTTTGTCCGCTAATCTATTCCCTATACGTCTCTTGCTATACATGATGTCCTGAAATGCCATATCCTGAGTTCTGTTTTCTATATAAAGTAACTGAGAAAAAAACACAACCCAAAATCCCTCTGTTTGAAATTAAAGAACATGTAAAACAAGCACTCTGAACTTTATGTTTGTTGTGGCTGTGTTACAGCTGCAATAGTACTTCACGGCAGCACTAGAGCAGCTTGGGGTTGGAGAGCTGCTTTTTCGTTGTTTGAAAATGGGTTAGCATCCATTACTCAAATTCTCAAGTGAGCAAGTTGAGAAGGGACAGGTGGTGAGTGAATTTCAGTGTACATATTTGAGGGGGGGAGGGGTGTTGTTGGGGGTGTTTTTTGGGTTTTGGGGGGTTTTTGAGTCAGAAACACTAATGTAAAAAGAAGAAAGTAACCTGTGCAGGAGTGAGAGTAGTTCAGTACCGTATATGGAGGTTACTACTCTTTGTCATCAGACACATGTCTACCAAGTTAATTCACTGATCAGAAAATACTTGTATAAACTAACGTTTAGACATTTTAGAAAGAAAAGCAACTACTGAGCAAGGCTGCTTGCTCATATAGTGAAACCTAGCAGTTCTTTACTTATCCTTCATTAAAATATAATGGGATACATTGCTAGTATAAATCATCAGTTATGGTTAGATAAATAGTGGGTTTTATTGTTCAAGCAGGGCAATGCTGATCTTAATTGGACATAGTCAAAGGGTTTCGGGGGTTGGAGAGCTGCTTTTTCGTTGTTTGAAAATGGGTTAGCATCCTTTACTCAAAATCTCAAAGGATTTTCTTTTTATGCTGACCGCTTCATGTATACTGAATTGCTTTGTGTAATGGGCGTCGGTGCAAAAGTGACATTATTCATTGTGCTGTTACTTTTATTTTGATTAGCTTCAGAGGACAAAGTAATTGTGTATTTCTACTACTCAGATCTGCTTAACGATAAAATTTGTTTGTTTTATTAATGGATTGATTCTTTTTTACTGGATAAATGTAGATTATTTTTTAAAATAACACAAGTAAGAGCCAGCCAGAAATCTCTTACATGTAATATTCTAATAAGCATGTACTTGCACACTTCCAAAATTACTATATACCTGTCATTTACTCTACCATTTCCTGTGGCTTCATTTCCTTTTGCAGAACTGTTTTTGCATTTTTACTTCTAAAAGTAAAACTTTTCAAAACTTTACTAAACATCCATGTAGATCTTTTTGCTTCTTAGTTCAGGCCTAAGTTTGTCTTGAAGCTTCTGCGTGAGTGAAAACTACAAAAAGGAACACTGAGTCTATGAGCACAGAAACAAGGCTGCTTTTCCTTCAAGCAAAGTTGAACTTTGGATCTTTCCTCCTATGATCTGTCATTAGAAAATGGCCTTTTCCAGATGGCAAAACAAAAGAAGTTAAGAAAACAAATGAATTAAGAAGAACTAATTGAAGCTGCATATTACAAGTTGACATTATACATCTGGCATTTCTGTTTATGTTTCTGCATCAGTACATTTCATTCTTATTTAATAAGTTCCTGATTTTGTGATTTCTTTTTCTTTTTCCCAAGATTTTGAAGTGCCTGTAAAGAACAGAAGAACAGCCTGTAGTAAAGTATTGTTCCCAGTTTAGCTGTACTTCATTTTTTTAATAAAATCTTTTTCTTCCGTGGATAAACTCACAAGATTAGAAAAGCCTCTTGAACTCCCTCATGTTTGAGTTGGCAAAATTCCCACACACAATTATCCACACACAACTACTTTCAAAAGACCTTTATTAAGGCTGTACAAAGTCAAGCACTCAGAAGTTAGGAAATGGCAAAACCAAGTTTGTGCATGGTTAGTTTGGCCACTTTTTGCGAGTACGTTGCAGTTTCTGATCAAGCCTTCAGTACCGGGTCAAAAAGTGAGCTTGTCTAAAACTGCCAAACTTTGTGTGCCTGGCCTTACATAATCTTAAGTTCTCCTAAGATACGTATAATTAGGTTTTTAAAAGTTGAACTTAAAAAATGGCATTGTGTATTAGGTGTAACCCATGTGTGTGTCAGGACTGAATCCTTTATGTTCTGCATATGGACACTTGTTCTTGACCTAAGCATCCGATGTAGTGGTAACTCTTGAGCTGAAGCAGCAATTTTTGTTTTCACATTTCACTGGGAGGCCACGCAGAAGTGTGATTGGAGCCAGGAATATTTGCTTCAGTTCTGAGCCCAAAAGAATGTTTCTGTGAGGGCTGCAGACTCTCCTGCCCAATTTCTTTTCTGGTCTATTCTGCCTGAGCTGTCAAATCTCACTCCGTTCCCTCTCTCAGCCCTTTGGTTGAATCCAAGTCATCCTTGTTCCTTCGCTGCTCCTTGGCAAAGAAACTGATGTCCAGCCAAGTGTCTTTAAATGGCTTTTCTTCTCTGCTGCCTATTTATTTTTCGTCTCAGTCTCTTTCTTCCCATTGCCCTTCCAGTCTTGCTCTTCTCTGACTGCCTGTCCCTGACTTCTGGCCTGGGGGAACACTCTGTGGCTGCACCCGGGCTGCCTGGCAGGAGCACTGCCTTGGCATAGATGTCTAGTTCTGGTCCCAGATGCCTTTTCCCATCCTAGGTAACCACTTACCTTTCTGCTTCCTCTTTGATCAAATTTGTTCCTTCTTCAGTCTGTGTAGTTTGGAACAATGAGTCTTGTCAACCATCTCCTTTCTGTCTCCAGCTTTTTTCTGCTGTTTCAATGCAGCATATTTATCTTTAGTAAATAACAGGCTTTTTTATTCAGAGTGGATTGTTTATCAAATGAAGCACTAGCCCAATGCTGTTAATACATCCAAAAGTGTTTTAAAACTTTTTGTGTTTTGTTTCAGTTCAAGAATCGTTTGGGAAATCTAGAATGCAAAATACATTCTGAGGTATTGTAAACAGGGGGGCATGAAGATGGCTAATTGGAAAAATAAGTTACTGTTAATTGAGCTGTGAGCAGGATATCAAACCCATGACTATGTCCAGCAAACTCAGGTCATGCTTTAAATTTTTGTCCCTGCTAGAGAAGCAGAAAATTGCGAAGGCAACTTGTCTGAGTAGCTTACGATATTAAAGAAGGTACAAAAGACTTTCATGCTTAGACTCAGTGTAGGAAGTTAGTAAATGTATTCAGAGTGTTTGAAAATTATTTTATTTTTCTCCGCTTTTTTGAGTGGTTAAAAAATGTTTAAATTTTTGCAAAGTATTCTATAAGAAGTGAATGGGGAAGACTTTTCCAAGACACATGTGCCTGTTACCATTGACATTCAGCTGGTACTAACCTGCCAGTGCATGTTAGCTTGGTTTTCTTCACAGGTACAATAAAAAAGTATACATTTATTTTACAGTTGAAAGGAATCCAGTAGTCAGGACTGATGTTCGTTGTCTAGGTCCCAGACCTGTTTTTTTCTAATGCAGTGTTAGATATGAAACATGAATTTACTTGGTTTTGTCTTGTTCATGTCAGAGAAAGATAAATGAATTGCAGAACTAGAAGTTGGAATCCTGATTACATTCAAGCTTGGCAAACAGCCATGCAAAATGCTAATAAATGTAATTGGTGCTTCAAAAGGGCACAGCTGAGCAAATTTCTTATCAAATCTGGTAGCGAAGAAGAAATTAGATGGAAAACTGAATTAGAATTGGCAGTTTTCTAAGTGAAAGGTGTTAAATGGCCAAAAACCCAGTAATTTTGCAATCGAGAAGGGGGACAACTTTGCCTAACCGCCCATCCTGTTTCAGCGATGAAATGAAGGGGAAAAATTAGATGTAAAGTAATATAAAACAAATAAGAAAAAGGGAAGCAGACAGCAATCAACTCAAAATGAGAGTTATGAAGTGTAGAAAATTAATAAGGCAAGCAATAGCCAGAGGAAAAAAAAATGTATCGGTTGGAGTGCTTGGAGGGGCTGATAGAAGAGCAGAAGTTCAGAGGAAATCTTTGTGGTAGGGGAAGGACCATTACTAGATGCAGGTGGTAAAGCCGCTAGTGATGATGTAAGAATTGGAAAGGTGATGTCACTCATGAGCAATGCTTAATATTAAAAATTTACATTTTTAAATCCAGTAGGTCTAGAAACCTTGCATCTGTATTTCTAAAGGAGATGCCTAGGGCAATCTCTGACCTGCTGCTGAGAAGGATGGCGAATAGGACAGGACAGGACGGCCCGGCTGAAGTGCTTAGCTAGCTTGACATCCCCAGGGAAGGGACAAAAAGGAGATGAAGGAGCGTAATGTAAGTCATTTCATTTTTGTCTTTTGTTTTTCAGTTTCCTTTGGGATTACAGTGAAATGAGTGTATCTGGGGCCCTGCAAAGCTTGGTGTTTTCTGACAATCACATGTTTCAGAAGGGGTTGTTCAAAGAGAACTGTAAGGAAATGGGGATACTCGTAGAAGGGTTCTGCTGGGACCCCGCATGATTCAGTGGTTCCAGATCACTGGTGAAAATAGATACAAAATTGCTACTGACAAAATGTTAACATGACAAAAAAATCCGTGCCCAGCACCAGAGTAAGAGCTCCACATGTGTTCCCAGTGCAGTCCCAGGGTAAAAGACTAAGGAATAAGAATGTGTTCTTGTTTTTAATTACCGTTAGCAGTAAGTGATTATACTTCTGTGTGTCTCCGCTGTGAGAGCTGGGAATTTTGGATGCAACTTGGATATTTACATTTTAACAGAGAAGCTGAGTAATTACAATGGATGCAAAAAAAGATTCAAAAATTACTGGTGGAGTGTGAAAATGCCTTAGAGAGGGCGAGAGACAAAACTCAGTTGGCTTGAGTTTATCTTCCAAAATTGAGCATGTCTTGATTACAGTGCACAGTTACCTTCACGGGGAGAAAATATTGACCACTGCAGCTCTCTGATCTTAAAAAGAGCAACACAACAAGAGTCACGGACTGGTAATCAAAGCCAGGCAAATTCAAATTGGAAAAAGGCACAAATTCTTAAGAGAGAATAGCGGTAATTTAGGAATGTTTCTCCAAAAACTGTGAACAGAACAATAAAAGTTATTATATTTATGCAAATAGCTTTTTCATGGCTTGCTTTTTTTTTTTAGAAGTATATTTAAAGGGGGGAAACAGAGGACAAAGAGGCTCCTGGTGAAGGTTTCATAGGGAGGTTTAGTCAGCATAGCCCATCCGTCGTGCAGAGTTGCATCCAGTGCTGCTGGAGCCGAGTGGTGGTTGACCTGATAGGGGAGGTGGTGGGAGCTTTCTCAAGTGCTTGTTGCACACACTGCGTAAGTATGTGATGTCTTCTTTTAACTTTTTACATCATGTCAATCCCATCACCACCTTGAAAGGATCTGTGGTCTTGGAGGAGTTTTTACTCCATGCGATATCTGAACACTTGCTAAGTTTAATACATTTCCATACTATGTAAATGAAACAAAAGTATCTGCACACAAATCTCCTTCCTGGGTGTAAATGTAGGGCAGGGATTGCCTTCCCCCTCCTCCACCCACCCTCCAAAGACAGCACAAGGCTGTTCCCTAATCTTGCCATGGACATCTTTGGGTCCTGCAGAAACATGTAGCTGTGCTGATTTGAGTCACGGGAACCTTTCCTCTAGGCTGCAGTGAGTGACGGCTCTAGCATGGTGATGGGAAGCTGGTCTGCTGAAGAAAAAGTTGTGCCACGTGTATGGTTTACATGAGATGCAGCTGTGCTACCCCAGACTTGCCCCGATTCATAGCATATCAACGGGGACATCCCAAAGGAGATGCCACGTTCTGCAAGATGTACTTGCAGTTCTTCAAACATTTACCTGTGGATCTCCACACAGTAGCAGGCAACAAAACACAAGAACCCTTAGAAACGGGGAGGTATTTTGCCTGGTGAACTAACTCTGGAGAAGTCTCCTCCTCCACCGACTGTAGAGGGAACTGAAGGCGAGGTAGCCAAGCTTGGCCTTTTTGTGTATCATCTTAAAAGTGTTAACTGTTTATGTGCATAATTAATATTCGATCATGCCTGGAACATGCTGACAACATTTATGTCACAATTGTATGCGTTTAATAAGCATCTCATTTGAATTACTAGTTCATGTACAGATCCCCCAAAAGTATTTTTATGTTATAAAACCCATAATTTATCAAAGTACAAGCTGCAAGTTTGTAAATACAGCATTAAGAAGGTAGCTATTGCATAGCTGGTTTAACAAAATATCCTTTGTGAGTAAGATATATAGGCTTATTTGGAGAGGATTTAGCTACTGGGAGGAAGGCTTCTCCAAGTAAGTTATATGCTTCTTAGCTGCAGCAGACAGGGAATATAATTTCTTAGTTTGTCCTTCTTGTCAGTAGAAATCAGTTTGACCCGACTGTGCTGTCTGAGTATCTCCTTAGCCCATTATTCACTAGAGGCAGATTTATAAAACATCTTTACAGGAATGCGGCGGCAAGTGATATTTTGATTGAAGGGAGAGCTGGATTAACAACCATATGCCAATACACTTACTAAAAATGAGACAGTGAAAATACATGGCCTGAGAAGACTTTTAAGTGATCTTTTGCTTCTCCCGGTGCGTGATGAGTGGGAGTCGCGATTGCCTGGCAGTGCCTCGGACTGCTGGATAAGGCGGGGAGCACCATGGGGCCATTGCTGATGCACCGAAGGGCAGGCCAGTACTGCACTGGAAAAGCCAGAATAATGCAGCAAGGATGCAGTGCCTGCAGATAGGTAATGCGGAAGGTTGGAGCGGTTGTGCACAGGAGCGTTTTCCATTGACTGTGTCTTCTTTTATGACCAGGGTCAGGCATAACAGTCTGTTGAGGTAATGCTCTGTGAGGGCTGCTTTTGGTACATACGTAAGTGGAAAATTGTATGTTGCATCTTTGTGTGCATGCATACACAGGAAAACTGCAGAAAATGTCTGTAAACTGAGAGAGGCATGATTAACTGTGCCCTTATCAAGAACACTTGCTGACGGTTTATCTATTGCTGACTGACTCTGCAGATTAAATTTGCAAGAACAGCAATAAGGAGTATGATGGGAGGGAACTTAACCTCAAAGAAACTCAGCAGCCAACACTTTGGATGTTTGAATTACATCTGAATCAAGCTCTTGATTAAATCTTAGCAATGTCAAAAGCTCAAAGCAGCAATTGTAATTGATGTCACTTTTCCCCCCCCCCCATATTGCTGAATTATCTATTGCAATGTGCAGCGCATCCATGTCACTACATTAAATTTGTACGCAAAGAGGGGAGATTAAGCAATAAAGCCACAGGACAAACAGTATTTAGTCAGGCATATCTTCTTGGCTTCGTTCACTGTTGTTGGGTGTTTTTAAAAAGTGTTTCTAAATCTGAGGAAAACTGATTCCAGATGTGCTGATTTGAAGGATATAAAAATCACGCTAGGACCAAGACTATCTGAATTCTGTGCTGTACCTGAATAGATAACTAGTCCCATCTTAAAAACAGAAGTGCTATAAACAATAAAAAGGCCACAGGCAAAGGTTTTAGTGCTTCACTCCCATTAGCATCCTTTTTTCCCAAGTATTTCAGACTAACATAGTTAGAGAATTCCTCTGATGCTCCAGCACACTGAATCAGAGGTGCCTGATACGATGTGGGTCGCTTGTTTGGACTGTCGGGACTGGATCCATCCGTGGGCCTTTCGCCAACGTACAGCAGGCTGCGGTCTTTCGTGTCTTGCTCCGTTTTGAAAAGCTCGTACTCCGTGTGGGGCAGCTTGATGCCCAAAGCCAAACATCCATTTGTGGGTGTTATATCCTGCTCCACCCCAGCACTCCAGGAGCTTGTCAGCCCACAGCTTCCAGGTTCTGAGGAGTTCAGCATCATCACTGTCACCTGGTCCATTGCTGTCACCCGAGCCTGGGTGACTTTAAAAGCCAGCTCTGTGCCACCTCTCACTTTGGAGGAGGGGATGCCTTGGGTGTAGTGCCCAGATGCGTAGATGGTGAAAGTCGGCTGTTTGCAGAGTGGGTCGGAGTAGTGATAGTAATAACCTTCCCAGGTGTGGTTGTTACCGTGGAATATGAAGTACCGGGTAAGGAACAGCACTGCAGGTCGGACCTCGCAGTGGGTGCTCACCCAGCTGCCGCTGAGCTGCATTGGCAGCTGAGCTCTGACGGGTAGTATGGGTGGGTGGTGCTCATCAGCTCTGTATATAATCCCACAGGCTGGGCAAGGATGCACATGGTGCTGCAGAAAACAAAAAAGAACGTTTTTGTAAACTGATACGGAAAAAAAAGATTTCAGATTATTTAAAAAGCTCAAACTCCCCTCTTCCGCACTAGGGTGTTCAACTGCAGTGAACTTGGCCCAAGACATCCAAGCAGATTAAGTGAGATAAAGCGCTGCCCTGGCTCTTTGCTATTCTGGTACGCTGGGAAGGACAGAGAGGTCTGTGCCCTGAGGCTGCACTCTGCCCTGTGCCAGGGCCGCTAAGGATACGCTGCAGGGAGGAGGACAGGGCAAGGGCAGATCTCCTGTAAGGGCAGGGAACGCTCCCTCGGGCCTTCCAGGTCATTTCTCTACAAGTTTTCCACTGCAAGCTGCTGCGCTTACCCATAGGTGAGGATGAGGGTGCTGGGAGATGTCGGCTACACCAGTGCATTTCTGCACCAATTCAGAAGAAACAATGCGTTCTTTTTGGCAATCGAAAAGGCTGTGAAGCCTTACCACGGGGAGGCTTCTGTGGCTCTACTACACGGCGCTGATGGCAGCCCCTCCAGGACAGCCAAAAGCATGGCACGTTCTGCTTCCCTCTCGCCCCCTTCCTACCGCGGCCGTAGAGGGCCCCTGCCCACGCTTGGTGTTCACAGGTCGCCGTCCCGGTGGCAGGTGAGGTGGGTCGGGAAGGAGGCAGGGGGTTTGCCAAGCAGCCAGAATGGGCACTGCACCGGAGACGGAAAAGAAAAGGACCTACTGCAAAACGAGGACCTGACCTTTGCTTCTCCGCCTGTGCTTCGTGCGGAACTCTGAGTCAAACCAGCACTGCAGCTAATCCAGTGCCAGGAGGTTTTTTGGTGTAGCTTGGAACTTTTTCATATTCTTCATATATCACAACTGATTTATTTTTCAATAACCAGGGTTTGAACTTTATATCATTTTCTAGAACACGAGCTAATCTTTAGTGAACTGTCATATGCAACAAGGTTAAATAACTCAATTAACTGTAGGGTGGGTAATTTACATGCAAGTTGATTGGAGTCTACTGTAATTTAGTCATTTTCAGCTTGCTTTACTGCTACTGTCACATTAATGAGTGCTGACAGTACACAGTACATTATGGCTAAATAATCCCAGAAGTTGGCAAATATATATGCTCTCCTTAAACAGGAAATTCTTTGATAATGAAAGGTAATTTGGGGAGAATGGGTTTCTTTAAAACAGCTGTAAATTTAAGGGAAAAAGAGTGGTATTTTCATAAAGGGGGTTAAAAAATAATTCCTGACATAGCTGTGTAACTCACCAGCACAGGCAAATAGATGTTAGTTCAGAGAACAGAAAAAAAAAAGAAAAATCCTGTGTCCAATAAAATTATCACCATGAATATGGAGCCAAAAATCTTACTTGCTTAAACCAGTTGTGTGAAGTTATTTCTAATGTATGGCAGCTTCTAATTATTGCCAAGTGGTGACATCATGTGCTGGTCCATTGGAGAGCTGTTAGCTGATTAATTACAGTGCTATATTCAGAAAGTGAATTTCAGTATCTTTAGATTTGGTTTTAAATTAACTTTTTAAAGTGTTTAAGTTTACCATCTGGTTTTGCTCATATATATGGTTTTGGCCCAAGATAACACAAGTTTAACCAATTTGAGTATGTTACTTTTGAGGGGGAGAGGGGTGTTGCTCTGTGTTTTTCAGAGTTCAGTTGGTGTAGTTTGGGATGTGGGGAAATGTTGCCCACAAAGAAATTTATTTTTTTCAGTTAATTCAATTCTATCTGGTAAAGTTCAGAGAGGTTTATTCACCCCATCTCACTGCTCAGTCATTTCTGAGTTGATTAGCTATGATTCAGATAGAAACATGCTTTCCTGGAAATAAACTAACCTGCTGCAAAATAAAATACAAAATAAAATATAAAATAAAATAAAAGGAAACCAACTGGCACTTTCACATTTTGGTAGCAGACGCCCAGATCTTAACTGCTAAGTTTTATTTATGTTAAAATGAAAGTTTGATTCTGTGTAATAACATAATTGTATCACGGCAACTTCCTCTTCTAATGGCATTACACCAAGGACTAATGATTTAATGGCAGATGTTGCTTCCTCGCTCCTCTCTGAACCTGGAGGACACGACAAAGAGCGAAAGAGAGAGGAGGAAGACAAACGACAGAGCAGGCAGTCTCTAATGATGAGCAGCCCAAAGCTTTCACTGACTTTGGTGCAGGAAACTAGGAAACTGCATTTCCTAGGAAAACACAGAGCTAAAGACAAGCCGTTAACTCCAGGCCCATGCCAACGCAGGCTTGTTTCTGATACTGCTTTTGCTGAGCTTTCACCCACCCCAGTCCCGCTTTCTCGGTAAGGGAGAGGGTGAACCCCACATGCTGCGGAGCACCCAGGCAGCACCCTCGGAACCCGCACCTACAGCCCCACACCTCCTCAGCTGCCTGTCCTTAGGACAGAAGGGGGCTAAGTGCAGGCAGGCGGTATTTTAACAGTAAGGAAATCGCACGCGCTCGGCAAAGCCTGTGAACCGATGAGGGGACCGCGTAAAGGCCTCGTCCTTACCACGGCGCTCTGCATAGGTCGCTGATAACCGGTCGGTCGGTAGTGGAGCCTCTCCACCCACTCCGTGTGAATGTCCCCCAGGTACAGCTCCTCCACCAGCCGGCTCCCGCTCTGCTGTGGCTGCAGCAAGGGCTGGTAATGCTTCTCTACCCGCACTAGGCTGAGCTCGTGCATGGCGAAGCCCAAGGCGGCGGTGCAGTCGCGCTCAGTCTTGGCGCTCAGCAGTTCGTAGAGGGCACCAGGAGCCCAGGTGCGCCCCGGGGGCAGGAATCCGCTGCAGCCCTCACCGGAGGTCTGGTTGATCCAGGAGGCCACCTCCCGCATGGCCTTCTGGCTGTGGAAAACGATGCCGACTTTGTGGAGCTGGTAGTCGGCCTCGGTGGCCCCACGGGTGATCCAGGAGGCCTGGCGCAGCCGAAGCTTGCCCTTGATGACCAGCGAGTAGGAGGGGTCGCGGCAGGAGGGGTCCCAGTAGTAGAACTGGTAAGCTTTGAAGAGGCGGTTGGCGTAGAAGAGGTAGGATCGGGTGAGGAACTCGGGTCCTGGCCGCACCTCACACCTGGGGAGGAAGGCAGTGCTGAGCTTCCTGCAGCAGGCAGCTGGGGGTGCACAGGGTGAAATCCCTCCCCGGGGACACCCGGGGTGCGGGAGGAGAGGGGCGAGCACGGGCGGGAGCAGCATCGTGGGTAAGAGCCTCCCACACCCGGTGGCCACCCTTGGGTGATTTTAAGATCTGGGCGTCTGCTGCCAAAATGTGACAGTGCCAGACGGAGGATCTCACGCTTTGTGCCACATCCCCGGGGAGGAGTGCCACCGGCGGGTGGGGGGG
>VYZV01016677.1:12335-24900 GCA_013401275.1 Pandion haliaetus
CCCCGCATCCCCCCGCAGGCAGCAGGTTTCTCCGCGCTGCGGGTCTTCGCCCCGGCGCCGCGCTCCCGCGAAGCAGCGGCCCTGCGTGGGTCCGCGGCGGGGCAGGGGCAGGGGGAGTCCCGCTGGGGGCTCGTCTTGGGGCCGGCACCGGCTGCGCGGGGGTTACGCGCCCTAGGAAACCCCCGGGGCTTTGCCCGCGGGGAGCTGCGGTGCCGGGCCAGGAGGAGTGCGGGGGTCCGGCGGGTGGTAGCTGCGGGTACAGCTCGGATCCCGCCAAGGGCTCGGCACTCGCGTTTCTTGACTGCTTCACCGAGACAGAAAACAGTTCAAACGCCATTGCCTAGAAAAACTCCTTTGGCTGCATTAACTAGAAGAGCTAGCTAGAGAATGAAACCCCAGATGGGTTAGCTAAGCAGCAAGCTCTTCGTTAAGGATACAGATTTTTTATTTTACTGTTTTCCAACTCGCGTTTCATCTGAACCCAACTATGTTTTTAGATGAAATCTTCAAATAAAACTGAGTGCTCTTTGTTTGTGTTCTCTCTCTCTCAAGCTATTGTTGAAGCAGTAACTGAAACAGGGAATTACAGCATGGGAACATTAGCCTCGCCTGTCGCCCGCCATAAGGACAGTAATTCTGTCACTTACCTCATTTCCCATAACAACGGATGTTATTGGCTTAGGGAATGTGTGAACACTCAGCTAAATCCTGAAGACCTTTGCATGCACACATATTTATGTACATATACTCCTATATATTATTCACTCTTTACTTAAGCAAACTTCTGTTGCACTCATCGCGAGTTTGCTTCAGTAAGAAACTTGCGATTTACCTCTTTGTAACACCACGAAATGAGCCCTCAGTGAAGCTCTTCCTGAAACCCCACCGGTTTTCTGCTATCATACAACTGCCCCGTCTGGCAGAGCCTGGTCCCTTGGCCTAGTGGCGTTCAGCCCAGCCCATGGCTGCCCGGAGTTTATGAGCCCAGATGGGGTTCGCTTGCTCTAGCTGTACTTAACAATTTACCTAGTAGTGTGCTGGAAATTTTCAAGCCAACTTTCATTCACTACATACCAATGGTTAGGACACAGGTTGCATTCCAGCCTGCCTACCAGCGAGAAAGAAAGATCTCACATAGAAGTATAACCTTCCCACAGAGTGAGGATGCTAAACATTTGCACACCCTGTGCCTGAGTCAAGGAGATCAACCTACAGAGTCACAACTGCTCATCTTAGTCCCTGTGTGCCACATATGTACTTCTATATAACCCGAACCATCCCGTGATCTTTATAGGGAGATTTGCCTAAACCAGAGTCTTCACCGGGAAAAGAAACCCAAACCATCTGGCTGCACGTGAGAGAAGTGACAGGTAAGACTGAGAAGGGCCCAAGCCTGGCTTGGAGAGTGCAATCACCTTCCTGACAAGAAGTGTTTGCAGATGAAGCTAGTGCATACGGATCTGCTGCAAACCATGGGCAAGACTACAAGCTGCTGAGCAACATCAGCAAAATCCCCTGGCTCACAAGCTCAGGATATAACACAAATACAAACACTCCGGGTGAGATTCACAGCTGGGGTCTACCAGGGAGGCTCCCTCGATACCCGTGGCCAATTTATTCCAAGACAAGAGCCTCTCATCCCTGGCATCAACACATCCTACACACACAGAGGTTTAAATCCCTGTTACAAATCTTCCACATCCAGGTTTGCCACAAAAATAAGCCCTAGACCGAATCGAATGGGAACTCGGTAATTAAATGTCTGCTGTGCAAGTCAGAGGCCCCTGAACTTGTGGCAAAGCAGAGAGATTTCCACTAAAATAGTATTTTATTGCTAATCTAATAATACATAATTGAAGACTTGCATCTGATGGACAAATTCAGTCACTTCACTATGGCGCTGCCATCTGCAAAGTTTTACACGTCACTGTAACAGAGTCCTTGAAATGTAATTGTGTACATTTAAGCATGCAAACCCTGAAACTACCACAACGGGAATAAACACATGGAAAGTGAAGCCCCCAGCGAAGCAGGAGAGCTATAACAGAAGCAGGCTACCTACCCAAAGGCCAGTGAAACTAGCCTTGGATTTTCTGTTACCTCACTAGGCACTGGAGTGCATAAACTAGCTGGAAAGGTGCATTATTAGTGGTACAGGCTCTTGTCACCTTTAAGGGCTGGACGTGGCAAGCAGGCATAGCCAGCTCCTTCACAATTGCTTGCACTAGTCCTTCCTAAAAAGCAGTTCCTGTGAGTCTTCATATGCAAATGGGAAAATACGGGATGACAAAACCTGTTGATATTAGTTAAGCCTTTAATTTGGCAGCTGCAGCATGCATGCAGGCTGCCCCATGGGTGCCCATTTAGTAGAGCCCATTAGGAGTCAGCGCTCTGCATCCTCATCCCAGTTCTGCCATGACTTTGCTCTGTGGCCTCAGGCAAATTTACTCCTGTGTGCTCCTTACTCCCAGGTCTTTTTTTAGCTCACCTGCAGAATATGCCAAGTTTCATCTGACTGCCCTACCAAGAGGCCTAATTACTGACAAAGCTTTTGGAGTCTCATCAGTACAAGGACAGTCCAAACTGAATTACGCTTAAAACAAACATGAAATCATTATCCTAGAGAATACGGTAAACTAAAAAAGAACTGTATTTGTATTAGAGGTAACGGACTATAAGGGTCAGACTTGCTCTTGCTTATAACCACAGAAAGACTCCAGAGGTATCAGTGTAGTCTATAGCTATACCGAAATAACAGCACAGAATATAGCCCCATTCTCAACTTGCTAACTGCACTCTGTGTGTGTTTATTGCAGCAGAAGCTTCAATATTTGACTGAACTCTTAGTGCTACTTTTGGCAGAAATACTAAAAGTCTACATTGTTTGAGAGCACAGACACTTTGGCAATGCAATCACTACATTTTGACACATTCAATGGAAAAGGGAATTTTTATAATCAGGATCAAACTCCATGGGAAAAAAAAGAAAAGCCTCCAGAATGTAAACATTTGACATGATGTGAATTCCTAGGGATTTTGTCTTAACTGTACACAAGACTCCAAGCTGGATGCATCCTCATACCAAAAACTATTGGCTTGTGTCCAAATTTTGTGGCTGCTTTTCTCTCTCAAATACTCCAGCCCAGCCCCACCAGATCCAAACATCCTTTCAAGCTAGAAAAGTTCAGTTCCAAACCTAAAATCTGTAGTTACAGTACATCTCTATTCCAAGAGCAGCATAAAGTGGCTGTCACTCCTATGTCACTGTTACTTAGCCCCTCGTGAAGCACATCAGAGCAGCTCCTCTCTCCATCTTAAGAGAGACACAAATTAACTGCTTTCTAGAGTCCTTGGGCAGAAGGAAGGAATTATTCACAATTCATCTTCAAGACAAAAATACTCATTCATAGGAAAATCTAAAAAAATCCCCAACTGTGATCTCTTCCACTCACTCGTTAGCCTGTCTGTCTGTATCGATTAACCACAAGCGTTTCCAGAGAGCTCCTCAGTACAGCAGCTAGACAAAACAGTATCTTTTTCCAGCTTTCCGGTGCATGCTGCATCCAAAGTACTGGCCCAAAGTCTCCAAGCAATGGGGCTGTACAAGCACTCAGTCAATTAGGAATGCCAGTAACTGGGAACGGCGGCTGATCATTGCAATAAGCAGAAACTGGATCAAGCCTTGAGACAACAGCACTAGCAAATACTGACCAACTATTCCATACACTTGTTTGTACAAATGACTGTCAGAAAAATCAGACCCAACAGCATCAAATGATAGAAAGGCAGAACTGGAAATTCTCCGCAAAGTAAATTGTGGTAAAATTAAGACGAAAGATTCCTAGGCAATGGCCAAGCCTGAAAATGAGAGCCTGCCAGTGGGGCTGTGCTACATAACTGCCGTACGCTCCAGATTCAGACCCACTTCTCACCTTTAAAGGAAAAAAATACCAACCAGGAGAGAAATACTGTAATATGCCTTGTTGGAAACAAATCTTGCTTGTGTTCCTTTAAGCAGATTGACTTTGGAAAAAAGCAAAGTTGAGTCACACATCTGTTTCTTTATAAATGGAGGAGAAAATGCATACATTACAGTTTGCACCAAATTAGTTACTGTAGATCAACTCTTCTCCAGAGCTAGATTGCTTAATCTGTTACATGTTATTGCCTCCCGTGGCCAGAATTTATTATTCCCATTTATAATTCTAATGTTTCAGTTAGTCACCCATTCACAGGGATAAGATCAGTGCCTGAAGTCATGGAGTAGTATTACACATTTCTTCATTTAGAGATGACATAAAACCTTTGATATTTTCTGAGGAATGTTCAGACTGGAATGAAATGGACAATAAGAAACGTATCAATATATTCTGCATAAGTGAATTATACTTATCCACACAGACTTCATTAGCAGAGCAAAACAGTGTTTCTTTAGCAGTTTTTCTCTCCTGAGAGCATGCAGAATGGATTTGGGGTTAGCCACTAAAGGAATAAGCGTTCTTTTAAAAGCAAAGAAAATGTTTGTATTTAGCAAATCAATTTTTCTTGCATTTGTGTGGAGATTAAGTTAGTTGTGCTTTTAATTCACTCAGAATATGGCATTCCCAAGAGAACAATTCTGTGGGAAGAGATACATTTTATATTATAATATTATAAAGTTATAAAACTTAAATATAACCCACTGGGTTATATTGGTGGAAAACCATCACAGCAGAACTGTGCATTTTGCCTATCTGCAAACTGAACCCAGTTCAGGACAGGATTTAAGCACATGCTTAAGTCTAATTGGTTTCAGTGAAACTTAACCATGTGCCTGAAATTAAGCCAGTGCATGAGCATTTTTCCTGATTAGTAATGCCTCCCTGAATTGAAGCCAGAATGTGGTCAAGTGGTTGAGGGAGGATGCCAGCGCTTTCACTGGAGTACTGTTTGGCTTCTGGAAAAGTATTTCTATTATTCATCTATTCATCCCTTCTCTTACTTGTCTGTAAAACGGGTATAATTACATAGAGCTGTTTCACCAGTCTGGTGCTCCGTTCATGCTATTTGTAAAATGCTTCAAATTCATTAGACATTTCTCAGTTATTCTTTTAAGGATGACACAATAAACGTACTACACGTTAGCTATCATTGCAGAGCATCACCTAGAGTTTCCTGTGCATACCAGAGCATAAACATATATGAAATTCTGCAGATTGTAAGAGGCAACTCAGACGACTCAAAACTCCCAAGCAGCTCAGGATTTTAGAGAAATTTTCAAAACATACTTTCACCACATACTTTCACCACATTGGCAAACAGGTTCAGCTACTGTATTTTATGGCTTTAGCCTAGCTTTATTCTGAGGCTGTGATCATTTGTGTAATTTGTCTGATGTCCACAATTAAAATAGCAAAGCACTTGTGGTGAGTTGACTGGAGGTTTTTAAGGCACTAGAGAAGTAAATATTTTGCTCTTGGAATCATGGAATCATTTATTTCTCCTGTAAGTGTCATGTCCAGTGACAGATGACAAGATATATGGGATTTGTGGTAGGGAAGGGGAGAAGGTATTCTCTATCGCACCTCAAAGATCTACTTCAGTATAAACTATATTTAAATAAAATGGCTTCTTAAAACTGCCCTCTTTGGCTGTTTAGCCCAAAGAAGGAAACCAGGCCTAACACTGTAAATGGGATTGCAGGGTTTGATAGCAGTTTCACTGGAGTCTGTAAACAGGAATGATCCCATGACCGTACCAACATAGCATCAGCACCTTATTCAGAAAATGCCTGTCACTCCATTTGGAGAACGAAGGGATACAAAGGAGACACACGATACAAGAGATTCTCAAATGGAGTGAACTAAGCAAGACATGTAAGAGTTGGCATAGAGGACTTGTGATGACAAATAAAAGCACTAGAGGCGGATGTGAATACATCATCCCAAGAGAGCTCCTACAGTTAATGTTAATCAAAACGCCACGCTTTTCAATTACACAACGGAGCTTTACTCACCACATACTTGCTGTCCTGACAGATACAGGAGCCATTTCACTTCGTGTTTGTCCATCCCACCCCTCAGAAGATACTGCACAGACTCAGAAAGAGGAGTTGTA
Source organism: Pandion haliaetus (assembly GCA_013401275.1). NCBI lineage: Eukaryota > Metazoa > Chordata > Aves > Accipitriformes > Pandionidae > Pandion > Pandion haliaetus. The sequence continues at coordinate 18,432 of VYZV01016677.1, forward strand.
TGCTTTTTCCACAGCTAAATTGGTCAATGTGAGAAGATTTACTGGAGAACAGCTGAGCAATACCCGAGTTGGCCCAACCATTGTGGTCAGCTCAGCAGTAACTGGCCCTTAACTCGGAGCCCTGTCCTGCTGCCAGCCCCACACCGGGCAGCCCAGCCGGGAGGTCCAGGAGAGTGGACAAGAATGCTGAGAACAGGATCCTGCTGTGAGCCAAAACCAGAGAAAACACAGGGCTCCCCTGCAACAATTCACTACCTCCGCATAAACTTACAGGACAGTCTGGAGGGAGAGGGATGGTTAATCAGGAGAGGTAAGAGCTAATGGGATAATTGCTACATGCCTGCTTTTTTTTGGCATTGGCAAGCACTGAAAAAAAGCAAATGTGTTCAGGCTACACTAACACATCATGACTTGTGTTAAACTCTGATCGATACTGTCACATAAGTTTGGCACAGAGAAATATATAACAAAAACCCAAAAGAAACTGAAGGAAAGAAGGGCGATGCTAGAGCTTTTTTCCTTGAACACTGGTGAAAGTTTAAATTTTAATTTGGTGAGATAGGTGAGACCACACTGAGATGATCTCTAATCCCCTGGGTACCTAGATGGTGTGAGATTGTTGAGAACGCATGGGGGAAAGCATTTATTTTCAAAAAACGAAAGGAAACCAACTCAGTCCAAGGCTGAACAATACCCCAGGGGTACTACCGTGACTCAGTTAAATTCTAACTAGAATTCATATTCTTACCAAATGGGAAATATTACCTCTATCTTCCTTAATTTAGATGAGCTGGAAACTCATTAGAAAATACAGCACATGGTTTTGAAATTAATGCTACACTGTCATTTCGAATGTATAGAGCACCCATGCAGTTTTTGGCAACTCCCTCGAACCCCTGCACAGACACTTTATTAGTGGCTAATGTGGCCATTTTTAATAGTGATGGCTAAGCATATTTCTTCCGGGACTGCTTTGAAGAGCAGAACCAGTAATCAGGCCATGGCTTGGCTATAAAATGCCAACCTCATTTTGAACGTCTAAATCACTCACAAGGACCATAAGCACAGAGAGGACCACCCACCACATAATATTAACATAAATATAGCATTTACCCAAAGCAAAAGAGCAACTGGACCTGGCGGGACTTGAGAGTAGAACAACAAAAAATGATTAGGGGGTGGGAGGGATTGAGTTACAAAGCAAGATTAAAAGAGCAGAGTACATGTAGCCTGGCTGAGTGACAGCTGGGGCAAGATGGACATGATAACAGCCTATAAATATTCACAAAGCATCAACACCAAGGAAGGGAAGGAATTCCTTGCAGTGAATAAAGAGGTTCTGTTGGGAGTGAATGAAGAGAAGAAAAAATGCAGCTTGCGTATCAGGGTAAACTTCTTAAGGCACAATCTAGTCGGCAGCGCAAGTCCACTTGCTTGGCAGGATTTTGAGGGATTGAACAAAGCATTAGTACAGCAGGGAATAACTCGTCCTTGGCAGGGAGTTGGCGGGATACTCTGAGTGGCCTTTCAGTCTCCCACTGCCATGGAGCCGTCCCAGTTCCCTGCTCCCACGGGAGACAGCTGCTCTCCTGTGTAAGCACATTGTTTGCCATCCTGCTCATCAAAATCAGTGCCTGGCCTCCATGGGACTAGAAATACGGGCCAGATGCACAAAGACATTTAGGTGTGTAAAGACATAAGCAACTGCAATCGGTACTAAACTGCTGGACACAGCTGGGAATCCCAGTAGGTCCCTGCAATGTCAAGTACTCACTGTTGAAAATCTAAGTCCAGGAAATTAGATTATAAACCCACTAAAGCAAGAACGATCCTTTTGTTCTCTCCTTATTTAGCACCTAACACAACAGGATTCTTGGCGCTGCTGCAAGGATACTGTTTATAGTAATAAAAATAGGATCTAATAGGATCTAATAGTCTGAAGCTACTTGGCTCCTGCAAAGCCAAGGATGAGAAAGGCGTTCAAAAGCAGTCATAGCGGAAGGTATCCTCAGAAAAAAAGCTCTGCAGAAAGGCGGTAAATTGATACATAGCCCACACCAGAAATACGCACACATGTTTAACTTAGAATCACAACTGACCACAGAAAAAGGTTACTTGTTCAGCTGAAGCACAGAATTAAAGTTACTTCTAACATGTGTTTTGGGGCCTGGGTGTGGTTTCTAGATAGCCTGAAATTTCAGTCTACTGTTTTGCCTGTCAGCATTAGCCAAGTTTTGATGTGTTCCAGTTCTCTTAAACACTGCCGACAGATGCTAAAATCAAAGTTGACATTCAACCTACACGCAGCATAATCTAATAACGGGACTCGTGCTACTCAAAACCAACAAAACTTAGGAGCTTTTCTACAGCAAAACTTTGCTGTCATTTGTATTTTCATCCGTCTTTTCCAGGGAGTCTAACTGGGAAAAACGACTTTTCCTCTGAAAAGCTTTAAAAATAACATGTGTTTTTGTATCAACAGGGGAGATGAGACACTTAAAAGCCATAACCTGCCAGTGTCCAGCACTTGTGTGTTTAGTAAGAGTGTGAACAAGGTGAATCCAATTGTCTCAGTGGGGAGCTTGGTGTATACATTGATCTCAGGGTATGGGGTGAAAGCCTGCTTCCAAAGATCTCTGTCTTCAACTTAGACAAGGCCGAAATGTCACACATTTGTCAGTGTTTGTTATACCTAGTAGAAACCATGGGGGACTTTTTCACTGATTGACTGAAGGCATACACTCAAGTTTAAAGCATTATTTTAAAAACTAAACTCAAGCAAATCTCTTCAAACACTCAGTGGTGAGACTTCTCCTGTTGATTTATGTACCATCACAACAGCTGTAAATCGAGAGCTGTTGTTGCACTGATCCAGACGTCTATCTAACAGTGCCACAGCAGCTGAGCTTCACTGCAGCATTCTCAGTTTCAGATGAATTCAAACTGTGATGATTTAATAAGCTATTCACTGAAAATTAGAAAACATCAGTATGAAAGACATGATTATCACACCATCGCCCTGGTAAAACTCAAAAATAATGATGGATTTCAACCCTCTTATCACTTAACACTCTGGAGCTTTGGCATTTCAAATAGACATCAGTGTTTCTTTCCTAATACACAGAAACAGAGCTTTCCTAATTTTGCATTTTAGAGCATGAGAACTTTTAAGTCCTCAAAGGAAAAGAAAACACAGATTGCAGATTACTAACCCCTCAGATCTTACACAATTTAAACTAGGTAGAGAAGGAGCTGTTCTATGAATTGTATTTTCAGTTTCTGGCAGCACTCCTAGCATACAGAAGAAGGGTCACACATTAAAATTCTCACATTCTCACTGTCGGCTTCTTCTTATTATTATATCTGAGCTGCACCATCTTAAAATCAGGAAGTTAGGAATTCTGTTTTTTCATAGCTTTATCTTCCTCACAAAAAAATAAGAAAACCAAAGGAACTGTCTAACACTATGGTATAGGTGCTTCCTGATTTTGAACTTGATTTTAGCAGTGATTGTATCTCACGCATGAAAGTGTTGTCTTTATAGATGACATATGCTATGTTGTGGGGAAACACAGGATCCCATTGAAAGCAAAATCTCTTTCCAAACTTTGTTCTGCCAGATGCAGCCTCCCCTAGCATTGGATTCCAGCTTTGGTTTTCTTCATAGCAATTTCTGGCTTTTGAAAATCTCCTTACTCAACAATTTGTGCTTGTGGGGAAAATATAGAAACCACACGATATTTTTTTCACTTGTGCTTTTTTTATATCTCAGCCCTGGTTTTATCTATATCCATATACTTTGAAACATGGCTAACCTGTAATTATGGAAAGAACAAATAGAGTCCTATCACACGATCCGGCATAATAGATTAGTTGTTGATTTTTTGGCCAATTTGAGAAATGAAGATTAAAACACACCAACCTGGTAAAAATAAATTAGATAAGTAAACATTGCTCAAACACATATTTGAACCAAAGACAATGATGTTAATTTAATAGTAAGTACTTATGTATGCATGTGTAAATACACACACACACATATCTATATTGAATGCACTACTATAATTTATGGGATTCTCTTCCTAATCTCATAATTGAATGCAACTGCTGATCTTATCTTACCCCAACACTGTACTTTTCAAACTTAAAATAAACATTGAAAGCAAGAATAGATCTTTTATGTTAAAGCCATGTAGGAGAAACTATATATGAAAAATATCAGCGTGGTGTTATTGGAATGTGAAGACTTTAATGAAAGTTTAGGTAAAACTCAGCAAGTCTCTGGGGACCTTTCCAGGAATGAGTGATTCTTTTCTGGAGGGGACCCCAAAATCAGATCCAGTTACCTAACTAAAGTCCTTTTTCAACTATTTATGCTGATGTTCAGTTTTATGCAAAATGCAGAATGCCAGTCTTGCTCACAGTGAAGTCGCTGGCAAACCTTGCTTTGATTTTAATGAGTTCTGGATCTGACTTAGCTATTTAAATATATGTTTTAAGGTCCTGCTTCTGTTCTTACTGAAATCAATGGAAATTCTCTCACTGACATCAGATGGAAGAAGCACAGAGTTAAACTTAGATTGGACTAAAATAAATTGTATGAGGATTTAAGAAAAAAGTAATTAGACTTAATGAGTAATCTTACCTAATGCAGTATAACAGATCTCTGAGCAGATCAACTTGAGCTCATAAAGTATATAGAGAAGGAGAATACATTTTTCCCAACCTGTTAAGTCTCGTCTTTGGGGAACACCGTATGACAAAGACCCCGCATAAGGAGAACAGAAAAGTAACCCTAGAGAAGTACCACGTGTAGAGATTTCTTTCTGTAGTCTGGTACTTTACGCTTAATGCAAACAATGTCTGATTAGCTGTCACTATACGATTCTTTTGCAATGATCACTGAACTGAGCCCTGAGCTGGAGAGGCAGTCAGTGTGGTATTTTGCTGCCCAAAACCTCAGATGAGTAAACTAAGTGGTAGAAAGGAAGCGAGCAGCAGGACAGCCAAGTGTCTGGACTTCCAGTGTCCAGACTGCACAGGGGCTTCAGGGGCACCCTCCCACCCCTCCTTTTACCTGCCCCTTCTGTTGAGGGGTGCAGTCTCAACCAAGGGTCTCCCTTGCACTTCCTAGGAAAATACTCTGTCCAAGGATGGAGGAGCCTCCCTCAGGCTCTGCTCCTTGTTGTAAACAGAAATAATTTTGCCTTTTTTCACAGCACAGTTGCCTTTGTTCTCCCATATGGTCTGTTAAGCCAGAACCTTTTCTTCTGAAACTGCTCCAAGAACTGTGAGGTTGAAAGATGCCTTTCCAAAAGGGATCTGTGAAGATGCAGCCTGCGCTGCTCTGAGAGTCTGTCTGTGCAGCTGGGGCTCGGTGGCATGTCCCTGGAGCAGGAGACTACCTGTGAAGTTGTCTGTTGCTGGGGCAGGTGCTGGATCCTCCCAGGGATAATTCCCAGTTCCCAGTGAAACACCACTGACAATCACCTCTGAGCCCTTCCCAGATCTAAACCCAGCTGAAGCTCTCACCAAGCTCCGAACAGGAGCAGGCTCCAATGGCACAGGGGAAGCCGGACGGGGTTTCTGGGCGGGGGGACAGCGACCCCCACCACTCTGGGAGCCTCGGGTGGGAGGTAGAGGCTGACCCCCAGCCCAGCACCGCCCTGGGCAGCTCAGCTGCGCACCTCCAGCCCTTCTGGCATCTCCACACGCCGCTCAGAAGGGGGGCCGGGAAAGGCTTCAGGGAAGCCCCTCGGCGGGGGGCCTGTCCCCCCCTCTCCGGCCCCACAGCTCGGCAGCATCCCCGGAGCTCCGGGCTCCCTCCGGGGCTCTCCCCGTCCGTCCCCTCCCCAGGGAAACGGCGGTAGACGGTGCAGGGCAGCGCGGAGCTCACCCGGGAACGCTGCCCGGCTCCTCCGGGACGCTCGGGCCGCACACCGCGGGTGCGCACGGCGGAGAAACTCTCCGCGGGCCGGGTCGCATCCGAGTGGAGAGCCGGGCAGGGAGCGAGCGAGCGGAGCTCCGGGCGCCAGGTGCCTCCTGCCCCGCCGCCAGCAGGGCCCGGGGCGGCAGGGACACCCCGGGGGACCCCCGGCCCGGAGCCGGCCCCACGGAGACCCGCCTTGCAACTTCCTTGCGCCCTCCTTGCAATCTTCTCGCGCCGTCTTCGCACCCTCCTTGCCATTTCTTTGCACCCTCTTTGCAATCTCCTTACAGCTTTTTTTCTTGCACCCTCCTTGCCATTTCGTTGCGCTCTCCTTGCACCCTCCTCGCTGTTTCTTTGCACTCTCCATACAATCCCCTTGCACCCTAATTCCTTCCACCCTCCTAGCCATCTCCTGCGCCCCGGGGGCAGAGGGAGGCGGCAGGGAGCCCCCCCGAAGGGACGACCCCGTCGCCGGCACACGCTCCCCCCCACCCCTCCCCACCCGCCCCGGAATGGCAGCGACCGCCGGTGCCACCTACC
>VYZV01016677.1:25095-105152 GCA_013401275.1 Pandion haliaetus
GGGGGGGGGAATATATATTTTAAAATAAACCACCACAACCCACCCCGCCTTCGCTGTGGACCGCGTCCCCCCGACTGCTGATAGCTTTAATGGAGCTTGGCAGCCACAGGTTCAAGTTGCCAGAAGAGGTGGAGACTCCGCCGCCTGCGCCCCACATGCGGCCGCGCATCGCTCAGGCGGGGGAGGCGGAGGGCTGCCCCGCCGCGCCGCCGCCGGCCGACCGGGGCCGACACCCCCGCCACGGGACCGACACCCCCGCCTCGGGGACCGGCACTTTCCCCTCAGGGACCGGCAGTTCTCCCTCGGGGACCAGCCCCGACGGCAGCCCTGGCCATGGAGCGCCGTCCCTGCAGCGGGCCGCTCTGCGCCTCAGGGCCCCCCGCGGCGGGCCAAGGCGGGCCTCACCCCCGCCTCACCCCCACCCGTGGCGGTGGGGCTGCCCCGGCCACCCCGAGGTCTTGGAGGCCGCTGAGTGGGCTCGGGCCAACTCTTCTCAGGGGGGCACTCTGAGGGGATCATCCCCGTGTCCCCACAGCCTGGCCCTCCTGGCCGCCATGGGCCAAGGCTCCCTCAGACCCGTCAGCCCTCCTTTATCTTCAGCCTCGGCTGCTGGGGCCATCGAGAGACAGCAATGTGTCCCCCGAAGAGCCTAAAGCCCTTAAAAACCCTCTCAACATCCCACACTGAAAAAATACAGGACCCTTTGAAGGCGACTCCCAAGCACCTACCTCAGGTGGCACTCGCCCAGGGCCCTTGCGCTCATGCCAGCCAAATCCCTTTCCATTGCCGAGACGAGGCTCGCGGGACAGAGCCGTGACTGATAAAGGGCTTATAACTAGCTCTTGGCATGAAGCTAAACGCAAATCTGAAGTTAGACGTGTCTAAGACAAAACAACGCTACACCTTGGTGATTAGCAGTGAACCAGCCTGTTCACTGCTCTTCAAAAACAGTAAGGCAACATCGGTGCGATAATGTGCGTGCTCAGTTGCCTTTGGAAGCAGTGAGGGGAAGAGGCCAAGCCGTGATGGCTCTGATAATCTAACACTCATGCCAGTGCTCGCACTAAAGGTTGAACTTTAGTGCATTTTTCCAGGCTGAAAAACTAGGTTCAGTTTTTGCAAATGAGGCAAAGAAATCAAAATACACGTATGCCCCCAGCAGAACCCCAGGACCCTGTAAACTCACTTTTCCTAGTGAAACTGGCTGTTTCACTTGGTAAAGGGAAGCTTTAGGGAAAAAAAGAAAGCTAGTCTCCAAGTTCGCAGCAGTAATCCCGTTGATCGCAATGAGAAGAAGAAGTTGAGGCCTGATTCTGCAGTCACATATTTGCTGAGCAGAGGCTTCAGTGCGCTGGGGTGAAGTCTCAGTGCAGCGGGTTTATTACTTTATCAAAAATAACGCGTAACATCTTTAATGCGAAGTGGGACAAACTTATCTGTCATGGGTGCATAAAGAATTAAAGTTTAATGATACTTGCCAAGATAAAAATAACAAAGTCCATTTGTAATGCAGGCACTCCTTTTTCCAGCTGATGTTTTTATCTCGTTTTGTTTCTCAAATTCCCCAAACCAGTCATTCTCGGTAAATGTCCAAGCCACTGTAATTTTATTATATTTGCAAATACATAAATTATCAAATGCATAGGCAAAAAAACTTGTCCTTCATAATGATGCTGGAGAAAAAGGAATAATTTTGCAAGAAGTTACCTTTACAAAGCAGGACATATTCTTTTCAGACATAGTCAACTGAAACCCAGAAAAATGATGGTACAGGTAATCTTCTATGAGTAACAAACTTTGATTTTGACTATCCACTTCTCATATGGCACTTCCAATCTCTAATGCTAGTGTCCTTCATTTCTTTTGGAGTAGTTTAAGAGCATTTTTTTGAGGGAGGGTATAAAACCAAAGCAGAGTAGTTTTTATAGAGGTGTTTGAAAATTTTAATAATCATATGTAAACTATCATGAGCTTTTATCATATATCAGAATAGCAGGGCATAGTGATAAATTTCATTCATATGTCCTCTTTCATCCCTGCAGCTCCCAAGGGACCTTATCATAGTAACCAAGTCATAAGCACTTTTTCTTTGGAAGAATTCCTCCTGCCACCATTGTGTTGCAGAGTTGCCAGAGCACAGCAATGCAGCTGTTTCGCAGCGTGCCTCCCCAGGAGGATGAGAAGAGTGCCACAGCCTGTTAGAAATACCAGGAGGACTTAGACAGGCGATCAAGTCTTCCAACCTGGAAGTCTGCCAGGACATCAGGCTTAAATTCTTAACTCATGCAAAAATTGCTGGGTAATCTTCAGCTCCTGCAGAGGACCAGCAATGTAAAAATGCCTATAATTTATATTATCAAATAATTACAGATTACCTGCCGGGCAAAGCACGTGGAGAGAGACAAATGATTGCAAATAGCCTGTAATTCTAGCAGAACTATGTGGCCTGATTTACACATTCAAAGTGAATATAAGTTGTTCCTATTCTGATTCAGGAGCACTTTACTCACGGTGCTGTAAATACTAACACAGCTGCAGGGTAGCTGGGAACCAGACCAAGGTGTTTTTACATTAGCTATGCTTCACTTGCCTGGCACCTTGTGTAATATTCATTCCTGTGCAAAACAGGTACAGAGTATTTGAACTCAGAATCATGCACTCTTGTCAGCAATACAGGGCAATGAGTTGCCTAGCCCACGAATGCCAAATATTTTCTCTTCCCCTTGCCAGACTAGCAAGGATAGGCAACCACACATGAAGGCAGCAGGCCAGGAAACCAAAGATTAATAAGCAAACAGCTCTGAAAATACTGTTTGTCTGAAGAAAGGGATCCTCTGAGTAGATACTTGGGTCCCCAGAAAGCCATGTCCATAAGCCATAGCAACTCTGCTTCTGAAGTTCGGTCTCTAAGGGGTAATACCAAAGGATATAATGTTTGCAGAGCGGAAAATACTGGGTGATCTGAAAATGCTGAGTATGTGCATTTACAACTAATGTTTACCCTGTAGAACCACTTGCACTCTATTTCAGTTTCAGGGGTGTGTTTTATGGGGCTATGGGAATTAGTATGCCCTAACAGCTTTCTAGGACAGCCTATATGTTTAGGCACAAGACTACTGCAAAAATGCTAGTGAAAGTACAATATTAAAAAAGGTCTTTCTTAACATTCAGACTCTGTTTTCATCCAGGTAATTTTAACTGCTGTGGATTGTCACATGTAAAATATTTTTCTGCACCAGGATGGAGTTTAAAAGCACAGCTAGCATCTTTCTCAGTGCCTGTGAATGACTTCCAGTCTATGGCTTCTTTTGTCACGTCTCAGCCAAGAATAGGTGGAATTGAATAATAAATCCCTGTTTTGGGGGGCTTGTGGGAGAAAAGCTAGGTGTCCCTCATGGCAAGAACTTCATTGAATCTCACTGGGAAACTCTGGAGGGAGCTATACACATTTAACACTCTTTGACTCACCAACAGATGGACCATGATGCAGAGTTGGCAGGTGGGGACAGAAAAAAGATATTAAAAAGTTATAAAAAATAAACAAACCCCGACAGGATTCTTGAATTTCTCAGAAAAAAAAATATAAGGTGCAGATTCTATTTCTTTCACTCTTAAATAAAAACAGTTAATATGTGCAGANCAGGGCCAGGGAGGATATGTTTTGCTCTAACAAGTAAATGGTGTCATCGGTGCTTGTCTCAGGACATCTCCCAGCTATAATGTGCAGTAATGAGTACCCCGTTTCTCTCAGTTCAGCACAGAACAATACTTCCCTGCTGTGCAACTTACTGACTGTATTATTGACACATCTTCATCATTGTTAAAGAAAACGTAACATTGCCCTCCTTGATCACCTTTCATTTCTTACGCCAACCTGACCTCAAGCAGGTTATTTCCTCTTGCTTTTCCATGATTGGTGACAGCCTATTTGCACTCTGCCATTTGAGGCTGCTGGTGGATATAGACAGAGATCGCTCGCGTTTTGGTTGTCTTTATCAACCACCTGAGATGAGCACCTTCTGACAGTGGAGCAGTGAAGGAAATACCACCTTCCTTCAGCCTGTTACTTTGCGCTGTTCACTGAGAAGTAGCATTTAAAAAAAATATTGCAGAGTCATAAGGTGCATACCCAGTGCACTTTACAGAGTAACAATAGGAAAATGTGAATAAAACTTCCAGGGTACCTGGCTCAGTGTGTGTATTTATATGCTAAAAAGCACCGGAGTATTATTTACATGCTTAGCTGGGGTTTGTCCTTTCTAGAGAAGTCTGGACTGCTACCTGTTATACTTGGCTCGTGATGATTTAAATAAGAATTTATAGACCCTAAACCATCTGCAAAATGTCCCAGTTCTTCAAGGCCAATGTAAATGCAATGAGGGGGGGAAAACCACCGAAAGAAAAGGTTAACAAGGTTTCTCTTTGCTTCCCCCTTGGCACATTTTATAATTAACTTTATAATGTCTGAGAGCAAAGGTTTGAAGCAGATAAAGCTCCCACATCCTTGGAGATAATTGCAACAGTTTGCATAGCACATTACAGGAGAAGCAACTTTGGTTTCATTGCATTGCAAGTTGTTGAGAATATGTGCACTGCAGGGCACTGTGGAGTGCTGGCTTCACATCTCAACATGAAAGCAGCTTGCTGTGATTTATATCATCACGCTAATCAGGGATGGGCGTTAATCCAAGGTCCCTTTTGGAGGGGAAAAAGAAAGAATCAGAAATGAGGCAGCTTTCTATCTTGTGCAAGGTGCCCCTGTCTTCCAAAGTGTGAAGGAATTAAGTGTGTCATTAGTTTTCACAGTCACTCTAAAAGGCAGCTAAAGGAGAGATCTTGCTGCATGCTGCAGTGAGAGCCACAGGCGACAGAACCTTCTTCTGCCCCCAGACTCTATCAGCATTAAGGAAATTTAAAATTTAAATAGATCTTGAAACTCTAGCCCACATTTTCTTATGAATGACAGATCCTTCCTGCCCTCAGTCCACCACATTTCTCCAAGCCTGAAAACTGACGCTTCCTTCTTAACAGCAAAAAGTGGGAAAGACGTTTGTGGTCTGGTGGTTACACCATGGGGTTGGAAAGCAGAAGAAGGGTTGTTTCACATCTGGGCCAAGTTTCTTGTTCACCATGGACTTGATCCTGCCAGATACTGAGCACCCATTGATTTTTCAAGGCCAAGCCCTCACACAATTCATGTGAGTCCAAGTTCTTGTTCCAAAGCAAAAACTGGGGCTGTATTCAAAAAAATTGGTGCTGATTCTGTGGTTATGCTGCTTCCTTCACAACCCCAGCAGCCCAGCATTAATTTCCATTCTCCCTTCTAGTGGCATGAGAGCTGGGACAGTCATACTCAAACACTTGACACCTCCAAAGCCCTGATTCCTCATTAAAACTTTATTTTACTCCTCTCTAGGGTTTAGCTTTTTCAGATTAGTGGGAGGTCCTGTTCTCTTCTGTTTCTGCCCATGTCCCAGAAGGGAGAAGAATAACAATCTGGAAAGAAATTGCTTTTATTCTTATGAATTGCAAAATCACCACTGGCTCTAACTTTCACTAGAGGAGAAGCTACTATAGATACAGATGTAGTCTGTACTGAGGCTGATTTCTTTAGGGCAGCATGTGGCTTAGAAAAAATAAGCAAGCATAATCATGTATCTAGTCTGATTGCTGGGCAAGTAATAAAATTTCCTCAAGTTTTATTAGTGTTCACCCATTAGGATTGTAGGAATTTAGGTACTAGCTCCTTATAAATACCTTAGATGTGTGATTTTATGTATGTTTTCTATGGACTTTGTGGTGACTGTGAACTAATTCTAAGGTTCTGCAAAAAATAACCAAGAAAAGCAGGTCTATTGTCAGTGACTCCATGGGGGTCCATGAATCCGAAAAGACTGGAAACCACCACTGAGATCAATGGATGGATTATTTAGATTGGATATGGTCCCCTTTTTGCATCCTTATATGTAATCCAATTTTCAGTGTAAGATTTCAATGTAAGAAGTGCCAATCGCACGGCTGCATGCAGAAAACTGCACAGATCTGGCTGACTCCAAAGGTCTGTGGCTCCAAGCATGGCCTCTGCCATTCTGCAAAGACAGAGAAAATAAGAGGGAACTCGGGCCATCAATAAAGAAAGGTAAAATAATGATATATTTGCTCAGTGACTATAGTAACCATAAGCAGCTGTTAAAACAGATTGGAGAGTGTTAAAAACCCAAGCCTTTCTGTGGTCCCTCGTCCAGGGCTGTTATAATACGGCTTGTTTTCTCCTCGTTAAAACAATCATTTACTCTTTACATTTAGGAAGATAAATGTTCTCAAGGCACATAATGATATCAGCAAAGATAAATTACAAAGGCCACCAGCCAAATTCATGCTACTGTGAGGAACGCATCATAAATCGTTGCAGCAGACACGTGTCTACTCTAGAAGCAATGTTAGTATGCACCTGCTCACGGGTTGAGACCAGCCCCCTGCATGTTATATTCCTGCAAAGCATGAGAATAATCTTTGCAGGAGTCTGCAAATAGCAGCCAAGACTAGTGCCCTATTCAGGAAAGCACTTAATCACTTATTCACCTCTTGCTCTACCCAAAAAGCATTTAAGGATCTGAACTTTAGTTCAAGCCTTACATGTGTCGTATCCTTATATGCCTAAAACATTATTCTACCATGTGCATTTTTTCTGATTTATATATGTGCACTTTCCCTGCCACTGTTCAAACCTATCACAAAATGTTTTCAAAGCTTTTATTTAAAGGTAGAAGGAAATGATGGAATAAGGGATGTCTTTTGAGTGCCTTGGATTATATAGCATACTTTCATCTGCAAGTGCCCTGTGGGTACCTGGCTGTTCCTTACGCTTGCCAATACGTCTCGTTGCACAAACCCTCCTTGCTGCTCCCTAACAACCACCGACTGTCCCAAACTGCTGACCTATTAACCAAACAAACTCTGCTAAATATTGCCATGTGTAAGTGTACTACTATTTTTCTAATTGCTAAAAACATGTCCTTCCTGCACTCAATAGCCTCTAGAAGAGATTGTTAACATCTGGGTATTTAGCACAATAGAGGCTTTAAACTTAAAGGAACATTGTCCAGGTTAGCCAGTGAATTTGGTCATATGTAATTTTTTATAGATTATTCTTTTCATGTTACCCATGTTACATTTGAAACTGTGAATCAATGACTCTCATGAGGATTAAGTCAGCAGAGAGCGTAGTTCGTTAGAAAAAGGATAGACCTGAGAGAAGATGGATGTAACTTCGGACAGGTGATGATGGATTGGGACTGCCTTTTGACTGGATGTAGAGCCTTCTACTGGGGGAATGAGGTGTGGGGGGAACAAAACCTCTCTTGGTATTTTCTGATGTGGTTGTATGGAATAGCTCTGAGCCCTATGACCCAAAAAGTCCCAGTTGCTCCCAGCTATTTAGGTATCAGTGTATGAAGGGTACTCTGGGCTATGCTTTGCCTGTGGCTTCAGCAGTGGGGGAGTCTGTCTTACATATGCTGTAATAATTTTGAAAACCTAATTTTATTTTCCACCACTAATTGCAAGGGGCTTTTTCTTCCTGCTTTTTGCTTGCCATGGAGGACAAGTCATTTTTATTCTTGTTTCTAGACAGCTTCAATTCCTGCAGTTGTGAACTGGTTTGCTGTTACAGCATTTGTATTTTAAGCATGAAAAACAGATGTCTAGACCCAGTAGTGCTGGTGAGAGAAATTTCTTTGGTATTCGAACTATAAATATGGCAAATTTCCCTTCATCTTATATTTTGTAAAGCTTTGTTTTTACAAAAGTATTTAATCTTAAATCAAACTGTGCCTCTGTTTAGTTATACCAGTCCTTTGGAGCCAATATAGTCTATCACATCAGTGACAGTTTAGGTATTCTGAAAATAAGATGATTATAAATCTGAGCTCTGTAGCCCTATGTCCCAAAATGTTGGTGGCAAAGCAGAGACCCTCTGCATTTACAGAAGCAAGACTTAAACCTCAGTATCAGAGTGAGTTGCATGTGTGCTGTAAACAATTATATTGTCAGGCTCAAGAGCCAAGCTTTCACAGAAAGAGGTGACTTTCGGTGCCAGCCTTTCCCTTTTTCTGCATCATCACTGCAGCGTCACAGTACACAGCTGCCTGATTGCATGGGTGCTAAGAAGTCACAGCTACACAAATGCTGGAACCACATCACGATGCTGGTGGCAGGAGCCTGCAGCCACAGATGTGCTGCAGGACACAGGGGAGATGGAGACCTGCATCAAGCCCCCAGCTCTGTGAGTAACTGCCCAGCCTGAAATGCAGAGTTGACAGGGGGACCTTTGATTCTCCGAGAACAGAAAGTGCAATTGATTCTTTTCACTTAGAAGTATGGCTGGTGTTACATTTCCTGAGCTGGACAAGGGTGGTCCAGATGTCCATGACAGATTTTTGCATAAGCACTTTATATTTTTGTTTTTCTAGCTGTTTGTTCTTCTTCCCTAGTTTAAAAAAAGCTCTTTGTACACAGTCGCTGTTGTTGAAGCCACTGCCCTAAAAAAATAGTTACATCAGCCTTTAGCCTTTAATAGTTTATTGGATCTCTGGTTGCTAGTGGGGAAAATAGACAAAATTAGGCAGACAGGAAAAACTGTAGGACAATCATTTATGTGAATTTTGCATCATTTTTTCTTTTAAACAACTTAGTAGTACAACCATACGGTGGAAAAAATGTGCCAAGTTTTACCCAAACTTGTTTTTCACAAGTCAAATAATTGGACATATGAACTGATTATTCAACTGCATGTGCATTTTGAACAATCTGGAACATTATTTCTTTATGGACCACATTCCACATTATTCAGACAATTTGCAAAGAGTCAGAATGCAATAAAAATGTCATGATTCTGTCTCCATCTTCATTTTCCTGCGTGTTTATGTGTCCACTCCATAATCGCTCTGTACACAGAGGTCCCAGTCCTACGTGCAGAGAGCTGCACAGGATCCCTTCAGAAGAGAAATGGAGACTGGTTGCATACCTCTAGGCTTCTGTAGAGGTGGGCAGGTCTAAAACACAGATGCATTCACTGGTCAGTAGAGAAATCAGAATGGTCTGAATGCGTTTACTGCATATCAGTGTGCTACCAGTATGGAAGACTGCTGTTCGAGCACAGTATTTTCTGTCCAAGTGTACAAGATATGATATGATCAGCAAAAGCTTCTTTGTTTATGAAAGACAATGCAAGAACACAGGTGATGGAAAAAGCTCTTGTTCTGCTTCAGTTAGTAAATATCTCAGTGACTAACACTGTATGATCTAAAGGCATGACCTGAAAGTGAAGTTTGGTCCTCCTTGGTCTAAATTGGCGTCACATTCGGTTGAAAATGCATTGAGATGGGGACATTACTGCAGTGTGTTTGGCTGTCTCTGTGAGATGATCCCAGCTTTCTTAGGTGAGAGGGATCTTCTCTGCATTGCTTCTGAGCCTGAGCTCTGTTTTTTGTCCCTGTAACTATACATTGGAAGGACCGGCCCCAGCAAAGAGCCTGTCGCCATCAATGAGTGGTCATGTGTGGACTTGAGCCAGATTGACTCGAGATATCCTGGTCAGCCAAACATAGTTATTGGGAGAAAGTATATGTTGAGATCAGAATTTATTGCCATGTACAATGCAACTGTAAGGACATAGCCACCCTTTAAGAACTTTTTAAGCTTGGAGAATGCAAATGCTGCTTAATCCTTTTAGATAGGTCACTAGGAAGGTGTAAAATTCATATTTCTCATTAAATAAATAAATGTTGCTGGGTATGTAGCCATACACTCCCTTGAAAAATACCAATCCTTATCCTGGCAGTGCCACCTTACTTAATGCATCATTATGCTTGGTAGTGACATATTTCCTTCTGGAATTTTTTCAGGATTTTTTCTTATTATTTCTCTTTGTAAGGCTTCTAAATAAAGGACAACAGAATATAATGGCCTTCACATATGTCCCCACTGAGCCTTTGAGATAAAAGGTTTCTAGTATGCACAGAAATATTTACCTTTTCTAGGCAACTGCAGGACAAGGACTTGCAGGGGTCACAAGGAAGTTTGTGTCAGATAATCATAGTAATAAATAATATATTAATACAGAACATTATAAGTAATATTAGAATTTGAATCTCACAGGTTTTCACATCTGAATTCCTTTTTGAACATCTAAGGAAACACAAAATGCTGAGTGTACAAATATTAGTCCATCTTTCTGACTGTGCCCCATCCAAGGCCCGCTGAGTTCAGTGGAAAGTCTGCTATTGCTTCAGTGGGCTATGGTTACTCCTGCATGCCTGCAAGACACTTATTTCTCTGATAATAAAAATAAACTAAAAGAGTTTCTGAGCCACTTCTGGGTTCACTTCTGGAATACCAACCATAAGTTTTCATTCTCTTATTTCTTGATTAATGCATTGAACATTGACTTTTTTTGGTCACTTCTAAACTTTAATCAAGGAGAAATGATCCCCCAATGGGCATTTTAATCTTGTTTCTATATTTTTAAAGGAAATTAAATGTTAATTGCTGCTTGGTAAATTCATCTAAAACAGTGATTTTCAATTCATCCCACAAACAGTAAGAAAATAAAGGTAATTGTGTGGCATTTCCTGCTGAATAAAGGGAGCAAGGACTTTTTTTCCCCAAATAATATTTTTAAAATAAAGTATTTTTAAAGATTATTGTTATTGTATATTTTTAAATGTCTGTTACTTTCAAATACCCAGCTAAGCCGACTGCAGTAATTGTTAGGAAAATATTTCTCTCCTTGTCTCAGAGGTGACTGTATAAGAACTGTGACTTTGTTTAAGGAGAGAATAAAAAGTAACAAGAAATTACCATTGCATATTCAATAGCAGTCTGAAAATATCAAGCCCAGCTGCATTAGTGGACTCACGTGTGACATCCATGCTGCTATAGTGTGTGTAGCCTGAGTCCATTGAAGCAAACAATCAGACACTGGTTATAGCACAGCCTATTATCAACTTGCAAGTCCAGACCATTGATTTGGGGATCTCACCACTTGTACTTGCCCTTTCATTATGTATTGGGACTGGTCTTCAAATGTTCTGACTACACCATCCCAGGAAGTTGGGAGCTTCAAAAGATGTTACAGGCTGGCTACCCTGAAATCAAGGCATCCCAAAACACACGCAAATTGGGACCAACACATCTGGATTTCCAACAGCACTACCCACAACCATCCAAATTTTAGGGTTGAGTTCTTGTATTGCCAAAGATTTTGACCTAGAAAATGTCTTTGGACTAAAATGTCTGTAAGATTTACCACTAAAAACATCTCTGTAAGCAGCAAGCAAAATCCTCAGTTTCAAATATTACTTTTTGATGTTTTTGACAAAAGCATTGGCAGTATTCTATGAACCAAAGAAGAAGCTGTGAAGATCACATCTTCCACATCATTGCAATCATAAGAAGAAAAAAGAAAAATGTCTCTATTATATAATCTACACACTGACAGGTGGAAAAACGGCAACGTAATTTAGCTTTCGACACAGAAATGTCTTCCTTGGAGCCAAGCAAATTCACTCTGGTGTTTAATCTGAACAGTTGCCAATTTTCTGTCTGTAATGGGAATCTAGTGGAAACTCTGGGGGAGAAAGAATTAAAGATAAATGCCACTTTCAGTGCAGAGGCTTTGTCTAAGCAAATTTCATAGGGGCTAGCAGAGCACAGTCTTAGGGACCGGTATCAGATCAGCAGTAGTACTGCCTAAGGAGTGTGACAGTTTGCTTTTGAGAGTGTCTGCCGGAGTATGATGGTGACTTACCTGGTGTGTAAAATTATCATTATCAGTTAAGACTTTAGCACAAACATAAGTTCAGGTCCTCCAGACTCACGCGCTCGCTCTCACACACACACATGCGCGCATGTGCATACACACTCGGTGCTACCATCTTGGCCATGTTCTGGACCAAACACTTCAGTGATGCTCTGCAGCCACTCTGCCATGTGGTCCATGACTAAAGCTGATGCTCATTTCTCTCTGTCTCTGGAAATGATTAGACAACCTACCCACTATGGTCCTGAAAGTTTCCTACTTTGAAGAAACATTGGATTGCAATAAAAAAATCCTAGGACTAAAGAAAACTGCTCACAGGAAAGTGAAATGTGCAGGAAGGTCTTGCAGCAGTGGAGCATGGGTTTGCATTGGGTCAATATGCCCATTTAAAGTCCAGAGTGTGTCAGAATTAATATTTTTTTTCTAAATTTCAGAGATGGTGTTTTATTAATAGGAAACCCTGAGATGTTCAAAGGAAGCAGGGAGCTAAGCTGCTAGTGTCATTGAATTTTAATGATAGATGTATTCCTTAGGCTCTTTTAAAATCCCAGCTTTAATGTGTTGCTTCAAATCCCAGCTTTAATGTGTTGCTTCATGCAAGGCTAGAAAGCTTGATTCCAAGCGATAATTAAAAGTCTTCTAATCCCAAGAAAAATTCGATTAAACCAGAGTTCCCTTTTCTAGTGATTAGACCAAAGCTACTAAAATTGAAGCTTCCTCATAGAAATTACTTTCCATTTTTTATTGTTAGTGCCTCATTGAATCAAGAGCTGCTAGAGTGGAGTAAATATAATGTTAAACATGCTAACAATGAAGTTTTCAGTCTAATCAATCTCTCTGTTACTACAGCAAATGTAATTATTTTAATGGAGTGCCAAGATAAGTAAGAAACTGAAAGTAATCTGAAAATTTCTCTAACTGCCTGTTAATGGTGGACTTTCCTTCATTTTCTCCTTTGAAAACATTCCAAGAGTGTTGAGAACTTGAGTGAAATACCTCCTCAAATATTACCTAAGAATGACTTTGGTGTTGGCTGGTTTAAATGAAAAAAAAGACAAAACCCAACAAACAAAAAACCCAAACCCAAACCAACAAAAACCCCTTCTAAAAATTATTGCACTCTTTCTTTTTGCAAAGATGCTGAAAAAAAAAATCTGGAACTTACTTCTCCTTTGTTTGCATCAATAGATATTTTATTAGGTTGCTGGAGATTGAACAGACGTTGATCTTTTTACTTTCAGTATAAAACCAGAAAAAAATTAGGAAAATAAATAAAAATACAGGAGGGGGAACTTACAAAACAAATTAGTTGCACAGTGAAATAATAATAAAACAAAATGCTTTTGATACCAAAGTTACATGGCCATAATGAAGACTCTGCAGTAACAACTTTGCTGGAAGGATCACCACAAATTATTAATAAATATTTTTAAAGCTTTCTTGCCTATAGGATAAGAGATGAAGCATATGTAAAGATATATGCATAACAGAGTTGTATCCCAGTCGGTGACTGGTATCCCACTTTTCTTTTGAACTGGCTACAACTGGGACAGGCTGTTCCTTTGCTCTGCTGCTCAGAAATCACAGGACCCATCCTCTGGGGACAGGGTGCAATGCAAAGCGTGGGACTGGGGGATCCAGACCGTATGACAGGTGTGGTTTGATGGGCACTTTATATTTTAGCAGTTGCACAATAACCTGCCTCGGCAGGGCGTCAAGACCACACAGTTTGAGCTCAGAAATTCTGGCCAGCTGCAACCCTCTTCTCCCACCTCCTCCAAAAGCCCACATGCTGCCATGCACCAGGCTTTTCCCTGGAGCCTGGTGCTGCAGAGGCTGCCCCTCCAGGGCGTGGGGCAGGCACCAGAGCACAGGCAGCTCTGTCAGAGCCTCCCTGCACCGCAGCCTGCCAAACATTCGTTTTTTTCTCTCCTCACAACCAGTATTCCCCTCTGGTTGTGGTTTGCTGCTTGCATACCCTCAGAGAGGCATTTGCAGGAGGAGAGGCAGGGTAGAGAGGTTTTCCACCAGATTTAAAAACCTTGGAAATGCTCTGTCTTGTTTGGAAAAAGACCTTGGTGTGTCTGCCATGTCACAGTGATAAACAGCAAGAAATCCTCTTGCACGATTTGAGCTTCTAAATGCCAGCCACACCACACTGCCCACCGAGAGATCCCGGTGCCAGCCTGTGCTGGAAAATGCCGCAGCAATTTGCAGGGGAATCACTGAAATCCACCAACGACCAAGGGTTACTGAGCAATAGGCATCGCTGCCAGAGCCGCTAGGGCATGAGTGAGAGCCCTGTGCCATGGCATTGCTCCGGGTAGGAAGTTTGCAGCCATCCTCCCTTTCTTTTCCCCCTGGCAGGCCAGCACACAGCGTGCCGTTGGGAGACATTGTTATTGCAGCCTGCGGTATGTTTTGAATGTTGCTACTGGCATTAGCCTCTCGGAAGCAGGCTCCCTCAAGCACCTCGCTGTCGTGCCTTAAATCATCAGTCTGCCATCATTCCAGTGCTTTGTCCCAGCTTCTAAGTTGTATTGGCAGTGACAATAATGGTTCTCAGAGCAAAGCTTATAAAATGTGCCCATTTCTGTAGGTTTCTAATACAGAACACTGTAAAACGTGCCCATTTCTGTGGTTTCCTCCTAGTGAGCAACTCAATTTCAGCAGTCAGAGGAAAATGGGCCAGGTAATTCTCCTCTACCTTAGTTGCTCTTACCTGTCATGTTACTCAAAGATATTTGCAACACGCCAGCCCTAGGGCAGCCATAGCCATGTGAAGCTCAGCCTTATTAATAGTTCCCAGAGCTTCATTTCACAAAGCTTCTTCCTTTCAGTTTGTTTTTTAAAGAGGAAGAATTTCCCTGTGGAGAGTAATTTCATTGCATTTCTTTGTGAAGTGTTTCATCTAAGCTTTTCAGTATATTGAGAGGCCAGGAAAAAAATACGATGTACCTGGTGTTGAGGATATTCTCAATGCAGCCTGAGTGGGAAAACAACTGAGGCCCACGTGGCTCAGGTAAGGGCAGTTCAGCTGTGTCCTCTTTTACATGGAAAGACTAAGCCAAGTTGTGCAACATCACCTGAAGAAGAAACAAGTAGAAAGGAGGGAAGTGTAGGTGATCGAGCACCTAACTGTGGTGCAAGAGGAATCCAGGCTTTGGTTTGGTATTTAGAAAAGCCAGGCTGAAATATCCTGTTGCTTAAGTATATGTAGCTGCGATATAGACACTAACAGCTCCACTCACATGGAAGCAGATGTTCAGTAATTGTCCTAATTTACTTGCCATCTGAGAAAGCATATAGCACTTAATGCTGTATAGAAGTACAAGCAATGCCTACTGCACATCTCAGTGGTGGGCTGGACAATGTCCCAGACACTAACGTAGAACTTTAATTTTAACCCAAATGACCCTGCTTATTGAAATAACCCATTGGCTTTTTAATAAGTATTCTGTTCCAATGTATGTATACAGAACACAGAAGGATTTCCAGCTGTATTTTTTGCTGCACTAGAAGAATTTAAATAATCAATCAATAGTTTGAAATAAAACTAAAATAAAAGAATTCAACTCGTGAATGCCCTTCATTTGAAGCAGTCTTTCTTTTCTTGCATAGAGTTTTCCTGTAAAATCCTTTTGACACATTTTATCTGTTTATCAAAGTCTATCAATGCCTGATGCAGTGACTCACGTTTGTGGAGAGACAGGGTGAATCAGACAGCATAACAGGCCATTCTTCATGACTTAGGTTTGGGAGAGTTCACATATCCAAGACACTCTGAACATTTACACAGACCAGTATTTCACACCTTTGTAATCCGGAGCATCAGTAAGTGATGCTGTGACCTGCACTGTTTTGATATAGGATGCAAAAGAGTAAAAACACAAAATCTGTTCAGTCCACTGATGTCCCTGAAGGAGTGCAGAAGGCAGAGGCATTCTTGTGGGCTGTTGTAAATGGTGCAAAGGACTTGGATACGGCTCCCTGGCTCTTTGCAATGCCTCTCTTTTTATCTACCCCTTACAGAGATGCAGTTTTTAAGAATAAGATTTTAAGCCCTCCCTGAAGAGCCAATACCATTAAAGGGCACTGAAAATCACTGCCTCTGTCAAGTTCAGACCAGTCTTGATAAAAAGCTATGTTCCTGCTTTGCATCCATAACTGCCTGTGCATCCCTCCTCTCCTTTGCTCTCTTGTCCATATACATATAAGGATCTCTGGCATAAGAATGGCTTCTTCTTTTACACTTGTCAAATCCTTAGCCTACAGAGCCCCTATTTTTTCATTTTTTTAACATAAGAATAATGAACAGAGTAAATAATAATGTAGGTGCTGAACTGGCTGACCTTGGTCAGCTCTGTACCTGGTTACCCATTCTGAGCACCCAGCTGCACACACAGATCTGTCTAATTCCTCTCCCATCACTGATAGACACACACACATATCTTAAAGATTCAGAAAACCAGTACAGACCCAATAAAACATTTTTGCAGGCACTTTGAATTGGAATTGAAAAGGAAGTGTTTCCAGTCATCTTAAGTACTTACTTTTCCTTTCTGGCATATTTAGCAAGGTGAGAATTTGAGGCAGGTGCCCTCCAGTGACTGCCACTATTATTTGCTGAATTTTGTAGTGTAAAAGTACTTCTTTTGTATTAGTGTGTAATGCATGTTTGTGTACACATCTATGGAAGCTGAAAATAAAAATGGATTCCAATGATGAAATCTTAACCCAAATTGCTATAGTACTCTAATATTATCCAATTATAGAAAAAGCAATGTTTAATTTGGAAAGAGGAGGTACCAGTTATATGATGAGTTATGGGTATTTAATTACAGAGCAAGATTCCTGTTAAATTGGTATTACATGATGTGTGAGTAAAAGTTCTTAGGATTTAATAACCTGGTCTTCCTGCATTTTTCAGTTCTCAAAGTGATCTCTTTGCTTCATGGACACAAGACCTGTGTCAGGGATTTAGGAACTGGAAGTAAAAAGGAGAGGACAAGCAAGTGGAAACAGGGGTGCCACTGTCCACCTGAATAAACCACAGCCAGGAAAAATGCAACTGCACTCACATTGCTCTATTTTCAAGAATGCACTTTGTTCCTAGAAACTTTCCATGTATGTATCAGTTTATCTACTGAGCAAAACACCTGCCAATAAAGAATATAGCTTTTGTGGCAAGAATATTCTGGACAAAATTTTACATGTCTAGTAGAAACCTCTGAGCAGGCTGGATTGCTTCCCCGCTGCTTCTGGTCTGGGCGATGGAGCCAGGGGATGATGGCATGTCACTGCCAGTCCCCTCTCCTTAGGTGTGCCAACACCAGCAGAATCAGCATGGGCTATAAACGTAATTTTTAATTTTCTTTTCATGTACAAGCATGAAAGGCTCTGACTTGAAATCTGCCCCCTGGTATTTCCAGGGTTTGGAAAAATGCAGTTCAAAATCTGGACTTTGGAGTTGTCCCTTCTAGCTCGGGTTGGCAAGGTCACTTGTTACCGTATGCCAGATGCAGGGACCCAGTTGCACACGCTGGTTCATGCAGAGCTTTCATGGGCTAACAGAGAGCCTAAACACAGGATGTGCCAAAGTCAGTGCAAGCTGTAAGCTCCCACTGCTGTGAAGAATCAAATCCCCTTTTTAAAATGCAACCCTCACTGGTCTGTATGACAAGAGATAGGAGAAGACAGTGCAGTGCAGTATTTGTGTTAGCTATCACAGAAGTGTGATAAATGTGCTGTCAGAGTCCTACAGCTCTATCTGTTTGCTGTCTGGTGGTTGCATGATTCAAGATCAGTTTATGGGTTTCTTCTGGAACCAGATGGTTGCAAGGCAACAAAACGAATGCCAGCTACATATAAATGTCAAATGTTCAAACCATTACATGTCAACATGTACGGGCTGTGCAGCCAGCAGCGCTGCAAAGCACAAAGCCAGAGACAGGCAGCGGGTCTCGTTGAGCCAAAGAAATAGAGAATTCAGGAAAACGCTCATTCTAGTAGAGATACTTGTTGAAAATAAATCAGCTCCTTATAACAAAAACATGACCAGTTCCCTGTGACAGGAGATAGCCTGCAATATATGTCATGAAAGTGAGTTCTGTCAAATTTAATTACTTTTTTCTTGCAGCTTTAAACAGAGCTGGCTTCAGGATGAAGGCAGCTCCTTATTAAAAACTAAATGCAAAAGATGAGATTACTAACCATGAGGAATTTACCAACAGAGACAGTATCTAATCCTGTGCAATATCCTGTGCAATCGTGCAATATCTGTGATATCTGTAGCATTCCAGAGAATTATATTTTGGCATTAATTAGTCTTCTTAATTAGTCCTGTCAGACAGAACCTAACTGCAAGGCCTTTGCAGTGTTGGATAGTACAATTCAGCAGGTTATATTAGCAGATATGATGTGCTACTTTATTCCAGATCAAAGTATTCTGCCCAGTAGTTCTCCCTTTTTATGCCAGATCCTGATCCCACTGAAATAAACTTTAAAAAATCCCATGGACTTGAGTGGGGCCAGATTTTGGACTTTGGCTGGTTTCTTTATGTTCTGGCAGAGATGAATGAAATTTTATAATGAACTATTCAAAATCTTTCCAAACAAACTCAGTAATAAAAGGATTTCCCCGCTGTCAGAAATGAGGTATTTAGATGATTCGTGATGAGTACAACCTTTTCTAATAAGGGCTGGATATATTTTCTTTTGAGCTGCACTCCATTCGTTTGCTAGAAATCCAGGAAACATTTGAATTGAGTTAGGACCAAACAGTGCAAAGGCTGAAATGTGGTTATCATCATGTCATGCACGAGGCAAAGACTCAGGCAGAATCCACTCCCTCCAGAATGTTCCCATCAGTATTATGGGTGTGAGAAGGAGCCTGCAGCCATCTGGCCTTTATTAGCTGTGTTTCCAAGCTTGATATACATGAGGAAGAAGTCTAAGAGACAGTCTGTTACAGTCAAAGATTTGCATCAAATGCCCAGTCCCTGGATGAGTGATCCCAGGAAACTACCTGCTAATGAATATAACACGGCATTTTGCACCAAGGATGCTGTTACACTGATAAGCGTTAAAATGCAGTTTACGATTGTCTCCCTTTTTAAAATTAAACAGTATATACCATCCATTTCAGAGCCTTTATAACCATTCATTTATCTCTGCAAGACTTAGTGAGATCAAGTCTTTTGGTAAAATCTGTGTCATTCCAAAATTTGTTTTTCACAGGCTGTTGCAAAATTGTTTGTCCTCCCAATACATCAAGTTTTATTGCCATCAGTTACAACTGCACAACAGTGTAATATGATTATATCCCATAAAAGAGTCAGCAGCATATCACTGTGGGCACCTCTATAAACCTTTCGAGGTAAAGTGCTGCCTCATACATATGTGTTCAACAGTCCAGACAGTGAGCTAGTGCCTTTACGTGGACACTGGACTCCTCTATCCTGAAAACTGGGAACAGGATGGATCCAAATGCATATTAACCTTGACCTTACAAGACCTTTGCATGTTAAATTCCTACTGACTTCAGTGGGCAGTTGAGTGTGGGAGGTTGGCAAGACAGAGGCTGGAGTTTTGCTGCAGGAACCATTAAGGAACCATCGCACTGTATGCCCCAAAATTCTTCCAAGGCCTTAATTAGAGCTGGGCACTGTTTGGGTTGGTGGTTACAGAGGCTGCAGAGATTTATGTGGAGTCCTCAGAGAACAGGCAGTCACTCCATCATGGTTGTTCCCTGGGTTTGTTCTCCGCAGCAGTTTGCACAGCATGTGGGGAAATGTCTACCAAATCCATCAGCACATTCTGCAAAACCCTGCTCCAGCCTGGGGCGGGACGGTCGCAGGTCTGTAATTAACAGTGTAAATGTGGTCCTGGCTCCTTCCTGGACAAAGCATGAGCTTGCAGAGTCCTGGGTCAGAAAATGACATTTCTTTCAGCATATTGAAAACTGCAGTTCTTCCTAAAAAAAAAAAATTTAAAAAATAGAGTACCTATTCTAAGATTGATGTGTAACATACATCAGAACTAATCCAACTGAGACTGTAAAAATAAAGCCGCTTTTTCTTACCAAACTGAAACATTTTGATGTGACTAAAATGAAATGGTAAAGGCAGAACTTCTGCTATCAACTATTTTAAATGAGATTTCACTTTAATCAATAAGGTTCTGCGATGTTTCTGACTTGTTTTCCCTGGCTATTCTCAGAGCCTTGATCTATTAATATTTATTACCTGTACTTTCACACCTGGAAGACTGGGTTGCTCCCTACTGTTAGTGAGCTAGTGTAACTTTGAATTTCCTATCAGGGCTGTTCTGTAGGGCTGGCTGTTGCCAGCTGCATAGTTAGTGCAGGGATGGGAAGAACCAGGCTTTAGTCTTCTGTGTGGTTTGAGCTTGTCATCTTCAGCTTCAGATTCTTGGCTGCAAAGTGGGAGACAATGCATGCAATTTTACTCATCCAGATGTGAAATTTTCTTTGAGATGCTCAGCTGAAAAGTTGAGAAATTAGGATGACTTTTGTACCATTCACCCTGGTGCAATAGGAGGTTTGTCTACAAAAGATAAAGAGTCCATTTGGCTGTGCATCCTGCCGGCGTGCAATTGGTGCCTGTGTGCAATGAATTGCCTTTACCATGGTACTTCAGCTTCTCCTGAGGACCGCGGTCCAAACCAGCATGCAAACATGGCATCTTCTACAGTCAGAAGTGGAGCACCTGTTTTGGGACATTAAAAGCAAACAGAAGCTCCTGTGCTTACTAGAAGGGAGGCTGTCTTTCTGGAAGTTGTCCTTCTGTTTCTTCTTCCTCCAAGGACGAGCAGATAAAAGCAGCCAGAGTCACAGAAACACCAGTGATTTCCATGGAAGATTCTTGCAGAGAATTTGCATGCTCAAAAAATGAAGAAATGAGACTAAAGATTCTTCAGTTCTCAGAAAGGTGGGACTCTGTTGAGAACTTTTCTCCTTGAAATAATACCACTAACTGAAAAATTCTCCACTAAAAACCAACATCGACAGGATCCCTTCCAAGCCTCCCACATGCCTGGGTCAGTGCCTCCTTTTTGCTGCCTTGGGGAACCCATGGTCCAAAGGTGCCAAGTGCCCAGCACTGGCAGCATGGTGGCAAGGCTGGACCATGCTGGGGGGACAGAGGTCCTCCTCACCCCCTCTTCTAGTCCCAAAAGGTCAGAGCGGGGGCACATGCGAGGAGGCTGCTCTGGGGCACGCGGAGGTGCTTTATCACTCTGCTGCCTTTCACGACTGCTGCCTTCCCGCTGATAAATCCTCCTCGCTTTGTCCTTGCGATCAGTGAAAGGCTCTTCAGATTGCCTGTGCAGTTAATTTTATCTCTGTCGCTGGTCTCCTCGTTTCTCTTCCCACACAAAACGAACAGCCTGACAGCTGAAAGCTAATCAGGAGGAGAGCCAGAAGTGGTGCGTGCCAGCGGCCTGTAGCGTGCAAACAGCCACTGCCTGAACTGTGTCAAAGCACCTCCATTCACTGCAGGGAAGATTTTTTGATGCCCCAGACAGATACCTGAGACAAGACAGCACTTATATACTTCATTATCTCAGAGAGAGACGGAAAATGGGTGATAAGGAAAAGAGGTGGGGTGGGAAGCACTCTGTTGACATTGGTAGTGAAGAGGTGAGCGTGGAGGCTCCTGGGTGGCCTTGGGGAAGCCACTGACACAGGTCCTGGCTCTCTGAGAGGGGCAAGGCTTATGTCTCCTCAACCTAGCAGCACGTACGGAAGGGACCCAGAGGTCTGCTAAATGCAAGCCGTTGTACGGCTGGGATAAAAGATTTACTTCGTTTACAAAAGTGAGTGAAGTCATTTAATATAGAGGCCCAGAGCAGTTCAGTCTGCCAGGAAAAAGACTGAAGAGAAAAGAGCGGGGACTGGGTTGGGGACTGTTGCCCTGGCCTGCAGGCTATGGACATGGTGTCTGCTCCTTGCTGTGATGGTACAAATGGCTTATCCGTTAGTTTTGTCTCCTCGGTGTTTACCTACTGACTGAAGGAGAAGGGGTCAAACCATCTTTCCATCTTAATGTGACCCTATGCATGAGCCTGGGAAGCTCTGCTTTATCCCATTATCCTGAAGTCTGGTAGATCCACATCAGCACTCCACGGTTTGATGTAGTCAGTATTGCAAGACAGCCACCGCCGTGAGTCACAGACTTACCGATGCGATGCCAGGCCAGCACAGTACCCAGATGTCTCCAGCATGGGTTCCCATGGAAGAAACCTATGGACGTGATCCCTGAACAGGGCATTGCTTAGTAGATGCTCGCTGACAGTAATTGTATTCCCCAGGGGGAACTGGGCTGACTCACACTCAAAATTTTAACACAACATTTGGGATGGGCAGTGTTTCTGCTCTGAGTCACACTAAGCCATTCCTTTTTATGACTGGAAAGATGCTACTGCGGGGTTTCAGCTGAGCGCTGCAGTGCAGAAGATTTCATGCGGTTGTCATGGGGCTTTTAGGGAGCTCACTTTTGTTCTCAGGAGGATCAAAGTCCCTTCACTGCTGCAGCCGTTCCCATGGCATGCTCCAGGAGTTAAGTTTTGCACAGGAAATGCTCAAAGCAGTCACTTAGGAATTGCAAGTAAATATGTAATTGGAGCTCAACACTCTAAAGTGTCAGCAGCCAATATCACCACCCTCCCAAGACATGCTTGCATTTAAAGATCCCAAGGAGGCCCTTGCTGTCCTTGTTATAGTCACAGATGAAGTCTGAGCCTGTATTTATCTCTCTGAAGACAGCAGCTGCTCTACTGATGCTAGTGGAGAAACCGCTGCGGAGCTCGGCCGCTCAGGAGGACCCCAGCAGGCTGCCTGAAACTCCGGCCAAGAATAATATTACAGTACAATGTAGTGAGTTTGTTTTTCACAAGGTTCTCCTAGCTTCCATGGGCTGGGCTCATGACTCAAAATTAATGGAATGCAATAATTAATTTCACTTGTCAAGCCAGCATTACCCTATCTTCTGTGCTGAAAGTGGTGTTGCATCACACCAGGTCTCAGTTTAGGGTGGAATCCTGGAGGAAATTGTACACGGAGAAGTCATGAACAGGCCTAACCTGTGACTGGATACAGCATATCTAAGAGGGTTACTTTTACGTCTGATAGCTTCCTTTTAATTAAATGTAAGCGTGCCTAAGAAAATAGAACTTGAGGTCAGGGGTTTTGGATGGAAAACCAAATGACCGGGCCACATGTCATGTTTCACAGAGGGAAGAAGCAGTGCAAGGGATTTTTTTTTTATTCAGGGTATAGAGATTAGCTGGTTTTCCACGTTTTTTTGGGGATAAGTCCTTCAAGTGCGACTACCCAAAGGATAAAAACAAATAGTGTCCCTCCTTCAACAGTACCTTAACTGAACCATGCTAGTACTGCAGGGTGTCCTTAGATCTGTGGGGAGCATCACTTGATCCCGAGTGATCAAAGGGGTAATACAAACCATGGGTCTGTTCCCCTGCACCTACATTTCCTTGCTCTCCCTCTTGCAAACCCCAGTTGGATCTCCATGTAGAGGACCTGGACTCAAATGTGAGCTGGACACCTGAGCTCACAAAAAAAACAAAGACTTAATACCTGGGTCTCAGTGACTATACTGCAGATTTCCCAGCCAGGGTGAGGAGAAACACCTCTAACACTTGCCTCCAAGGAAGTATCACTTCCCTCTGTGTAGCAGCAGGTAGAGGCTGGAAGTGTTGGAGTTGTATGAGCCACTGTCACAATTACTGGTGTTGCTGGATGAATGTTTTCCTTAGTGCCGTGCAAAGTTGTATCCTTTGGGAGAAAAATCCCAACCCAAATCTCCTCAGAAACCACTTAAGACATGAGATGCAGAGAAAGATTAATGATAGGAATGAATATAGTGCAGTTTCTCAGACTGAGGACATGGCTTGGTTCAGCTGCACTAAAATGCAGACTCAGATGTGTACTCGAGGGCTCTGGGAACCCACCTTCCACACAGCGGGTTCACAGCACACCTGTGATTTCTCTCTCAGCAGTATGTGCACACCACTGCCAGAGAGCAGGTGAGGCACTGGCTTGTGTCACTTGCACACTTTCCTCTCACCTTCAGGACAGATTTAGTCTTTTTTCTTTTGGTCAAGTCCATCCTTCACTCCTAGGAATGAAAATTATATTCCAGACCAGTTTGGTTTTCCCTCCCTTTATTGCTGAAAATTGTTTGCTTCAGGAGTGAAGAATCATGAAACCCATGAAAAGTTATTTTCTTTGAAGGAAACAATCTTACACCAGTGAGTTTTCTGCATGAACAGTTGTTCGCATCCCTCGTTTGTTGCACTCTGAGTCAAGCCTATGGGCTCTGGCAAACTGGAGGGCCACCAAGAAAAAAGGAGATGGGTGATCTCTTCTTTCCTGGAAATCACGGGCAACACCGCTTCACTGCAAGAGTTCTAGCTTGTATTTGATAATTTTTTAATTATTTCTTTTTTAATAACATATTTATACTTCAGAAGATCTGTTCCAAATCAACTTCAGCAAAGAGCAATTGCATTATGAAAAACGAATCCCTTTATTCTCAGTTATTCTGGGAAAAATATGTTCATTGGTATATTTGGTCCAACGCAAATGTAAGTTACTAAACTGATCGTATAAAGTTGCACAATCACTAACTTTCTGCTTGGCTTTATGAATTTCCTGTTGTTTAACCACCTATGCTTTAGTGTGACATATAATTCCTTCCAGGGAAATACTGTGATCCGCTTTATTAAAATCTCTGCGTACCTAGGGAATTCAACTTTTTTCAGATAATTTATCAAGCAAATGTGCATTTTTTTTATCATCCTTTTAAATTTTGTGCTAATTTTGACCCCGATTTAAGATTATTGACATTGAGATTCACCCTCCATGGACCTTAAAATTCCAGGCTCATGAAAACCGTTTGATCTCTAGGAACTGATTTCAGTCCTTGAAAAGCTAGCACACACCATGGGGTCATATTTATTTTATGAGATGATTTTTTCCTAGTGAGATCAGTTAATGGAGCAGCCAGTGTTGCAAAATGTGGAATATATTTCCAATAATATACCGCAATACCCAGAAAAGATCTCACCTGCCATTTAGTAGTCAGTAATAGGTGCATTTTAATAGCTTGCATTTTACATCTCTCTGGTTTCATAACTCCCCTGCCCTACTATATCTCATATATATATATATATATAAATAAATATATATATATATATATAAATGGTTTCCTGCTTTCTTACTGTACACTGGGGAATTAAAAGTCAACTCTGTTTCCTTGAGTTGCTGAAAGATTGCTTTCAGGTGCTATAGGAGTTCTTCCCAGCGTTTACTATAAATCAAGACAGCATCCACACAGGCCACTGAATACCCCAAATGTTTGCATAGCAGCAAGCTAGTTACTTGAAAGACACTAAGGAGCAACCCACACAAACCACAGCTTTATGCTGAAAAAAATCCAGTAAGCACTGAAAATTTTATTGTGGTCTTGGAAGATTCTGCTCTAGGTGTTGCCAATATCTGTTACAGAAATCCAGAAAGCTGGTTTTTTCCTTGGCCCTAATATCAGCTGGTACCCAAGGCATTTACACAGCTTGCTGGAATCATTATTTAGCCTTGGTGCTGTGCCACTAAACGATTTAGTGCCAACCCCCCACATGGCCATCAGATCGAGCTCTCCTTCTGAAATGTTGCCTTCTGTCGCCAGCACTCCCTCATTTCCAACCTAGTTATCCAGTCTCTGAACACACCAGAATTTCAGGAAAAAGAGCATGGCAATTTAAGGGCTAGTGTTAGAGGCTGGCTGCAGGAGAACTATTAAAAACTGTGCACTGGATCCATATCACACTTAAATCCACTGGAAACCTTCACTGCATTCACCAGCAGCACGAGTACACCCTTCACCCACTCCACTCAGGCAGGAGACCCCGGCTTTCACCCAAGGAGGAAAGCTGTCTGCATCCCAGATGCAGGCAGAGCCAACCACTACTCTTGTTCACCCTTTTCTCACTAACTTGACATTCCACAAATGATATTTTTTCCCCAATTAAGTTTGAAAAATGCTAAGACACTCCCAGGCAAGTGATGCATGTGCGTGTTGAGGGGTGGGGAGGGGCTGGGGGAGTGTGGACATTCACACTGTCCAATTTTAGGTGTCTAATTCAATTAAGATCTGGCCTGGTTACATAGTCAAAGAGACTCGCCTTCCGATGAGGGTTACTCAGAGCTCCTAAACTAGGAGCCTGCTGCTCGCTGCTCGCTGGGCAGGCAGCATAAGCCTGGAGTCAGACAGTGTTTGTACATCCTAGACATGTTAGTTCATTCGACTCTCCACTGTGGCATGTTGAAATACACCCTTCTTATTTTGTCTCAAAAAAGGCTTTATTGGCTTAGCCTTATGCCCCACTTTAACCTCTCCTTCTCATTTGTTATTTGTGAAGAGTCAGCCCTGATTAAAAACAGCCCCATCTTTTATATTGTGTGATGGCTGTTGCTTCCTCTCCATGGATTTCTTCCACAGGATTCAGAGTTTCCTCAGCCCGGCACGTAGGAAGCCAGCACGCAGAACAGGCCAAAGAACGAGATTTCCTTTGTAGCTTTACTTTAGTTTTCCTTCTGTTTGATTTCCAGGAGAGAGATTTTATGTTTCCTGTTTTTTAATATTTAAAAAAATACTCAGGGCCTGGCTTGCTCAGTCAGGGTGCCAGGCAGCCCAGCAAGGCACTTCTTAACTCTTAGTGGTCTTGCACCACTGTTAGACATTTTAGCAAAAGTTTCTTTGTCCTTCACCTTTCCTCACCTTCCCTTTCCGATGTAAAGTGATCATGGGTGAACCGATATTCATCTCCTCTATTATTTCAATTACAAAAAGTATTGGCTCACATTCTAAGCACTGTGATGCCAGAGAATAAAATGACCAAAACAAAAGTGCATTTCCAGCCCCTCAGCTATTTGCCAGTAATTATAAAAATCCCCCATACTCTCCCATTGGTTTTGTGGAGCTGAGATTAGACTGGAGGTGACCCTGACACCAGTTCAGTGCTGCTCTCATCATGGCCAACAGATAATGAGAACCCACCTCAACCCCAGAACAGGAACCAAATTAAAACCCTGTTGACCAACTTATTATTTTCAATTGACTCTACATTCTTCTGGTCTCTTAAATCAGCATGTGCATGGGGTGTGGGTTTGTCAGATACCGAAATAATTAAATGTCTGCATCTTGACTCCACTGTTCATTGCACTGAAAAAAATCCTCTCTTCAGCCATGGCAATCTTCCATGAGTCTAAAGAGGTAAGAGTCGTACACTGGGTATAGTGTACTGGCAAGAGTTTCCTGATGCTTTGAGCAATTCCTTTTAAAATTATGCATAGGAAACCCAGGCTGTAACCCTAAGTCATGCCAAAACAATCTCCCCCTTCTAGATTTATAAAGTTTGCCCAGCTTTCTACCACCGCCACCCAGGTGGTACTTCACCCTACTACAGAAAAACACCTATAATTTTATTTCTTTGAAAAACACGTGAAAGTTTTGGCTCAAAGGCTGGGTGGGAAAAAAGTACATTTCTTAGTGGTTTATTGCCCTTAGGAAAACATACTTCAGTTATGAAGTATTCCCCCCTGAAAACTTACTTGACATTTTGTCGAGAAAATAGTAACATTTCTAAAAAGTTAGCCAAACTACTTAATATCATAGCTGTAAAGCAAAGACCGATAGAAATGTCAATGTGTGGATCAGCCTAGTGACCTGGATTGTTTTTATTCCACCTTTATGATCATGCACTTCTGCTAAGGGACCCATCCTGTGAAGATTTACCCACAGTAGCAGGAGTTGCTTCTGTAAGAGAAGCTGTGCGGGTGCTTCCCTGCAGCAACACCATTACTGTCTTGCCAAGGAGCTGTTTCACAGTCTGCACAAGGCTGGAGGGTGGGAGGTGAAGGCAAGAGAAGTTTGGGCATCATGGTGAAACTCCCAACGGGCTGGACTGGGTCCCTGGAGGTTCAGGCAGGCTCTGCACCCTCTTCAGAGGGCAGACCTGAGTACGGAACAGCTTTTCTCTATATCTCGGGAGCCTCAAACCACTCCAAATCTTCTGTCCTTCCCCATGTCAGGTTCCCAGCCACGTGCCATAAGCAGCTCAAAATGAGTATGTTGATACGCTTCTGTCAGTGCTTACTTGCATTTTAAAGAAATAAGCCTAGCTTAGCTCAAATAAATTAATTAGTAGCTGTCTGTCTGTCTGTCTGTCTGTCATCCAACTCTTCAGCTTGAGTGAAATTCTGGCTCTGCTGAAATCAATGGAAGTTTTGCTATTCACATGTCTGGGACCAGAATTTCACTCCTTATGTCTGCTTTTCAGACTCAGAGCAAGGATGTACCAGAAAGTAAAACCCTGTCTCACCTGCCACCACTTCAGGCACATCTCCCGACATATATTCATAGCTGCAGTACTGCGATGCACATCCAAACTTTGCAGTTGCTTCCATCTTTCAGGAGCAAGAGAGTTAAACGCTGCGTCTGAATAAATGTGAACTGCAAGAAAGTTCAGACCCATGCTGGGATGTGAACTTTATGTCTTGAGTTTATTTCTAGTTTCGCTGTAAACAATTTTAGAATGTGATTAGATTTTAGGGGAAACTTGTAATAGAGCTGTAATAAGATATGATGTAATAGGTAATAATAATAATATATAGCAGCTGTTAAGTAAAGGTTTTTCTGCATTTATCCCAGAAGGATACAGGGAGTCAGCTGCAACTCCATATTTTGAAAGAGGGAATATTAAACACTAGGACCATGATGCAATGATGTTATTGTAAATGCTAACAGGAAAGCCCAAAGTGTGAGAGTTAAGACCAGCAGAAGATGCATGCAAACAGCTGCTCTGACGTAAATTCCCTCAAGTTTTGTTCATTTTCTTTTATTTAACACAGAGTTAATACAGTGGACTTGCAGATACTGAGAACAGTGGGATTTTGACTCTTGCTTTCCACCATTGCCCGAATGAACCCGCAGAGCACACCTAAAGAGATTAATGTGAGGTGTGTCTCCAAACGCCTGTCTGAAGCAGCGTCACTCAGCTTCAAGCAACACTCTATCCTCAGTTCATGCCTTTGGGAGAAAAGAAATATAAAGTCAACAGGAGTTAGGACTGGAACATCAACTTCAAAACGGAATTTCCTGGCGTTTTTTGCAGCATGCCATAACTTAAGTGTTAACTAATATTGCTCTGTATATTTAATCTCCATGTGTTGAAGGAAAAAGATCTTTCATGGAAAGACTAGAACAGATAAACCTATATTTAGCCTTCTATAAACACCTCCTAGGGTCACGTTTCGTAAGTGCAGAGGCCAAGGATTGCACAGAGAAAGCGTATGAACACAGGCACAGTTATATTTGACTCAAAAAATGACCATTTCTGTGTATGATGGACAGAGCCCATTATAAATTAGGCAATGTATTAAAATATAACTTTTAATTGTTGACCATAACAAGAAATTATCCAACTGGGGAGAAAAGGAAACTCAGTTTTTGGGTTGTTAACCTGGCAGGAGGTTTCCAGGGTGAAGTTACTGAGCAGCAATATCAAGCAGATGGAGTGGGCCAATTCTACTGTACACGGCTCTTCTTCTCCACCTGCCTTGGCAGACAGCAGTGCCAAAACCCTGCCTGCCCTGGGCTCTGCCAATCCATTTCTGACATCAGCTTTACTTTCCACATAACTCATTTGGGTTCTGCAGCCCAGGAGAAAGCTCTGGGTCCCGTCCTTCCTGCTGGTGACAGGGGCAGTTGGGACCTCTTGGTAAAATGAGGACCCCAGTTCAGCATCTGCAGACGAAATGAAATGGTGAGGTTTTTTTCCTTCCAAACCTAAGGACATGCTGGGATACTCGTGGTGTCAGTGTTAGAGAAGAGAAACAGAACCGAGTGTCCCATTACACTGGCTTTCAGCTGTATTTGGGAACAACCATTACGTGAGAGGCACTGCCTACTGCGTGCTCTAAGTAATCCAGGCCTGATCCAAAGCCCCAAACTATCTGCCCTGCCAACAAAAGCATGTTAAATAACTTACCAGAAAGTACATTAAAACAGTCTCCTGTCCTTGGTGTTATTTTGGTATTTTGCTGCCTGTGCAATGTTACCACATTGTGCTTGCTGCTGAACTGTATTTTTAGCATAATAGAACTAGAAAAACAGTCCTCCTTTCACCTGAATCTCAGAAGTTGATTAATTTTTAATGTTTGGGGATGTCCTGAATTCAAACAGGGATTTGATTTTTCTGTAGATTTGGCTCTAAAGTTGAGGGGAATTTTCAATAAGATTTGTTATCTTATTTTTACTCTCTTTTAAGAACTGAAGGTCTTTGTGTCATGTTATGTTGCTGACTTCAGGGAGAACAAACAGGTATTGGTAGGTGTGGTGATGAATCCAGAAGAATTTGAGAGTGATTAGCTTCAAACAAAGAAGCTAGGCTGTTTTAATGATGAGATTGTTATCTGAGTTGGATGCATTTAAATGTGTATTTTACAGTCTGCTGGTCAAGTTATAGAAGTACTATAAACCTTAAAAGGAAAACTGAAGGTTAATAAGTCAGAAATCAGCCACAGAATTTTATGGGTCAGGAAACAGCAGGTTTTATTCTTTCCAAGCTACCCTGCAAGACAAGGTGGACAGAGGTCAGACAGTTGCAGGCTGCTTGGGGATGGCTTTTCAGCAGTCACCTTACAGGGAGGGAGGGAGATCACGACAAAAAATCTGGGCAGTCATACTGAAGCAATCAATGATGCCAAGCATCATCACCAGTAAATGTCTGGTGTCATTTCCCAGTGACACAACACTTTGTTGGTGCTGGGTCAATGGCATTTTGTCCTTTGAAATCTCTGCCGAATACCACAGCAGTAGCACCTGGGGCAGTGCAGAGAAAACGCCAGCCACTGCCTCTGCATGTGCCTGGGCTTCGTGAAGATTTAACTGAGCACATTTCCCATCTGCAGCAGAGCAGCTATGTTTTCCCTTTTGAAACAGGGAATGCTGTTCTGCAATTGTTGTATTTATTTTACGAGTTGTACTAGGAATGTTGTGTGGCACTCTCTTGGCCGCTCTCGCCTATGATTTACAGTAGTTATAAACATTCCAAAGTATACATGTAAGTTAAATGATACATTAATATTATAAAGTTACAATTCTGGTATAAATGTGTCATCAGTTTGAAAATTCAGTTTTTCCTTTGCCCAGCTTTGTGATTAGGCTGACTGGAATCAGCCTGATGCAAAAGCACCACAGACATGAATTCAGTGTGCCTGTGTGTCCCCAAAGTAAAATGCTGTGAAGACAAGAAGAGAAGGATATGCTGCCAAGCTGAAACAGTTCAGGATATTTAACTGCTTACATGCATTTTTATCATATTCTTCAATAAATAGAGCAAAGGGGAAAAAAGAAATTGAACCTCATGCCCATGACAGGAAGACAAATTAGACTCTCAGCAATACCCTCAAAGGTCCAGCTCTTCCCATGGGTTCATGCCACTGAAGTTGTTTCTGCAGTGCCAGAAACCACAGATCTGGACTCGCTGCTTGGAAGGGTATGTCGGCACCAATGGCCCTTCCAGAGCCAGCCACACGCTGCCACGGCTCCAAGTTGGTCGGATCCAAGCCAAGTCCACAAGCCAATGCCTAGTCGTTACTGGCCTAAGTGCAAAATGCCCCTGGGACGCTTGAACAGACATAGTCCCCTGCTTCTCCTTTGTCAGTCAGGGCATTTCAGCCCCACTGCTTGCAGCAGCAACGGCACCATTGGGCTTTTCTTCCCCACTTTTCACTTTATGAAAAGAAGTATTTACATCTGCTAGGAAGAATGACCTGGACTAGGATTTTCACAGGAGGATTTTAACAAAATTCAGAGACATCTGCATCTCCTGTATTTGCAGAATAACTGCCACAGCAGCAGTGCGACACAATGAAAACAGGTGATTAGTTCAAAATCACCCAGGAAATCGGTATCACTGGGAGGAATGAAACCTAACACTTAATATCTATACACCCAGACTCTAACACTAACATACAGAAACTCAGCTGGCAGGTATTCTGTAAAATATAATCTGGCTATACAAAGAAGACTAAGAATAATCACTTACATGATGAATGCAATAGGATAAATTAAGATGAAAGAGCCTATCAAAGGAAAATGAAGTCTGTGGCATTAAGAATTTACAGGATCAGTCTCAAAGGTGGGTGGAGAGGTTATTTGGAAGGACATGAAGTGACTGTATTTGTTATATCCATCCAGCTATGTACCACTAGTCTGATGAACCCCTTGGAATGCTCATTTTCAGAATAAAATATATTAATGAACTATTTAATAGAAGGAGGTGACCTAATTCTTTACACTCACATCGCAACTCTCTTTCAGCCTGATTAAGGTGGCTAGTTCATCCGCTTCATGGGCAGGGTGGAATGTCCCTAAATCCCTGAAAATGTCACCTGCATTGTCTTAATAGTCAATTCTTCATCAGTTGTTCCATAAGAAAATTTTTTTCTTTGTAAGACATTTATGAGAAAACAGTTTAGTATTCAGAAGTACAGCTCTTGAGAAACATTTCTCCCTCCTGTTAGACCCAGTAAAGGGAGCCGGGTGAGCTATCAGATCAAACAAGCCTACCACAGAGCAGCTTCAGTTTTCATTGTTGCAATATGAAAATATTTTATGATGTCTCATAACTCATGCATGAGGCTCTGATAATGGTCACGTCAGCCCCCACATTTCACACTGCGTTTAAAAATACAGCTTGTTTATCTACCACATGGCCTGCAGCCTTCGATCAGATTTACTTTTGAAAACACTCAGCACCCGCACGCAGTCTCAGAGACTCTCTTATGAAAAGCACCCTAACACGATACAAAATTGTTGCCCTCCTCATTGTAACTCATGTTTTAGAATTTCACATTTTTTATCTCTGGGTTTGGAGACAAACAGTTAAATCCATGCTCAGTGCCCTTTCAGGAAATGCATTTAAGATATTTTGTACAGCCCTTTCACCCTGTATCCCCTGCAAACTGTGGGTGATCAGGGTAGGTGGGTGGCTAGATGGGGCAGAGCCACAGTGTGTCTCTGTTAAGAGTTCTCATGTCCTCTTCATTTTATTGTGTTTTGTTGCATCTAGCATTTTACTTACAGTACAAATCTTACAGACAATTGTGAGGATCTCTACTCTCAGCAATAAAAAATAGTCTTGCAGCCCATAAGATTACACCGAAAATCTTCAATATGCAGCTGAGATGAACCTTTGGGTCTTAAGCAAATGCAATTATCCTCAATGCATTTAAACATAGAAACAGATAAAAATAAAACAACATAAATTCTAAGCCAATTTCACAGTTATGCTGCCTGAGTCACAAAACTAAATTCCTTGGAGTTGGCAGTAACATATGAACTTTTATTTGGGTCTGTGCTCTCTATTACGTTACTCTGTTAGCTCCTTAAATAGCGAAATAAAGTATGACTTAGCATTCAGCAGTAAATCCTTGCCTTTTTTGTGTCCTATGCTACAGTAGCATAGTTTAAGTAAAAATAATTTCTGACAACAACAATAAGTGCAACGTATTGCCTGACTGTAAAAACGAGGTGGTGTTTCAGTTAACTATTTCTTTCTTAATGCAGAGTACTAAATGTCAACCAGAGGCATTAGCCATGGTTTAAAGGAGCCTGTTGATGATTTCAAATATTCAAGCGGTGTTTTCCTGCCTTGTTTGTAGAGCCGTTGGGAAGTTGACAAGTAGTCTTGCAGAGCGTAATGGTTGCACTGTATCACACCAGAGCCTAGAGAGCCAGATGCTGCAATATAAAGGACGGCAGCTTCAAGCAGGCCAGCACATCTGTAGGTTGGTGCGTTTATCATTAATCCATGTGTATTCAGGATGCGTAATCTTCTCCTGTGTCCCCAGCTGGCCCATTCCCCCAGTACAACGGGTCCACACCATGCCCATACCACCTCCAATGCTGCCTTTATCTCCTCACTTGCTGAGGGTCACTGCCCACCGCACAGCATCTCTTTAATCTTTGTAAACCAAATTCCTGGCCAGAACAAACCCTGTGTGCCAGAATGCATTTGGGAGAGATGGCAGGATCGAGCCGTGAGAGGCTGCATGGCAGAGGAACTGGCATGGGGGCCTCATGGGTTAATTCCTGGTCGAGCACCTCTTTTCACAAGGCAGAGCAGGCAACAGAACTATTAAATCCCCTTAGAGTTTTTTCCATTGGTTACGGCACTAGTCTAACCTGTATTCTCAGGCTTAAAATCACATAAAACCACCTTGATGTGACCTGAATTTCAGCCCTGAAATGTCTTCTCATGCAGAGTTCCCGGCCAAGGGTTGCTTTTTGGGTGTGATTTCAGGCAGGAGGGCAGGTTGCTCTCCAAAATCTCTGCCTGGATACAGGGAACAACAGGCTTTCATGAAAAGTTTATTCTGAAAAAAACCCCCATATATTGTATTTGGAAGCTCGCGGGGGGTTATCTGCACAAGCCAAGTGTTATGTTTTCCAATTGTCCAGTAAAATAGATTTACATAGGAGCAAGGAAGAAATAAGGCATTTTATAAGACTATTCCTAACCTCCATGAACTAAGACATCTTGATTTAAAACCGCTCAGTGCCCAGCAATAGGTAATAGTTTATACTATATGTGAAAAGAGAATAATGGCTCCATCAGGTAATCTGTCAGCCTGTGTAAATAGGACCAGGTTGGTGTGTAGGAAAGCAGGGTGAATGATCTACTCTCCCAGGAAAGGGCTTCAGTGAGGCATTTAATGAAACTAGAACAGACTTATTGTTCTATGGGATTCATACGGCAACTCCCCTGGGTCCCTTTGAAAATCACAGGCTGAATAGACACAACAGGAAAAATAAAGACTGTATTTACAGGGGAAAAGTTGAGCCCCAAAGCATTTACAAGCTCAGTCTAAAGCCTTTCAGAAGTACAGGCTGAATCCGTATTTCTTAAAACCTAGCACCTTATCTACAGAACATCTCCCCGTTGAGTAGAAGCAGCACAAAATGTACCATTTGACGGTAATGTCTCACTTTGTGCAAAACCTCACTGAATTTATTTTTCAGGATGTCTCTTTCCTACTGTATTGTAGGCAAAACTCCACATTGCCAAAAGACTTCAATGCAGAGCAAAGTTTTACAAACCTAAAGACCAAGGTTGATTGAAAATCAGGAATCATTCATGGAAAATTAGGAAATGTGACACAAGTGGAGCAAAATCTGCATTAAGAATTGCCTCCAACTGGCGAGGGCTTAACCTACGGGACAGCTTTACTGTATCTCCCAGGATTACAGCATAATTTTCTCTGACAACTAGTTCACGATCCAAACTATGCAGAAACCCTTTTTGGGGGTCTGCTCTGAGGCTGCCTACTGCGCTGGGATCTGTGAAAAATATCAAGACAAAAACAAGCGGGAGGGATTTTTTGGTTTGTTGTGTGCGAGGAAGAAATAGGCCTTGAAACGGTGAGAGCTTCCATGTGCCGAGGCATTGTTTCAGACTCTCTAATTCTTCTGCCCAGATGCACATGCAGCTCCTATTAATGTCAGCTGGAGCTACACATGCCACAGCAGAGGAGCAGACCCAGCAGCGGACATTAATGCATGACCAGGCACATGTGTTTCCAGACACTGTCATGCCTCAGGTACATCCGAGGCACCACATCAGGGCTGAGCTCTTCCACACCTCTGCCATCTCTCCAGCGCTCCTCACTTCATTTGACTTTTTAACCAAAATCCTGGCCAAAATAGATCAGAGCTTTTCTGGGGCCAGTGAAAAAGCCTGGGAGAGCCCATTCATACTGTGGAAAAATTTTTGGGCTCTTGGGCATCATCTCTAGTCCTCTGTGATCCCCTTCCCACAAAAGGGAGACCCAGTTGCTGAGGGCAGGATGAAGCTCCTTATAGAGATGCCAGGTGAGCGGGAGGACCAGGAGCAAGGTAGCTGATGGAGAGCACCATCCCCACAGTTTAGCAAAGCTTCTGCTGATTTTGGTGGGGGTTGGAACCATCTCAAAGTGACTGAAGGTCCCCAGGGTACACTGTCCCCACTGCGGGTGCCAGTAGGGCCACACACATTCTGCGTTATTAGGCAGCAAGCAGTAGTGGTCACCACATAAATGAGAGGTATTTTTTGAAAGGAAAGCACAGAGAGGCTCGTTGCAGTGCTGTGGCAGGAGTGTTGAAGGGTGGATCTGGGGGCAGCTGCATAATCTGCATGATGTGCAGGACAGAGCCTGGTCCAGGCACAGGGGAAGGGATGCTGTTGCTCATGCAACATGGGGTTGTGCTGTGATATGACCTGGAAAATCGTCAGCGATGCATGGAAGGTGTGGCATGGGAAGGTGCTGAAGTCTGCACGCTCTGCTGAGATCAGCGTATGGATTCAATGTCAATAGATGAAAGGCCACATGTCTGGGGAGGACCAATAAACATGCAAAATACACTTTGGATGGAAATGTTCATGAGGAAACTAAAGAGGAAACAGTCCTGCTGGCAACAGTAGCTGCAAAGCAGTCAAACAGGGCTATATAATGGTGGGGTCTGGGTTACAAAGCAAAGGAGATAACTGCTCCCCTCGTCTGGCCACATCAGGAATTCTCTAATGGTGTTACTCAATTTGCTTTATAAATTACACTGGGGAAGAGATTCAAAAGGCAAAAAATGCCTTGTGATAGGAGAGGTGCTGCTTTTAGGGGAACCTATTCAGCCAAGAACTTTTGAGCAAGGCAAAAGGCAATGTCCTCCTAATACAGGATAAAACCATCTGAAGGGCTGTGTGTGGGGAGAGGTGCTCTGCCTTTGGGATGGGTACCACTGCTTCCCTCAGGCAGGGCTGCTGGTTTTGCCAAAGGAAATGATGAGAAAATATATGGCCAAAGTGTTGCAAACAGACAAGACACAAATTTTTCCAGAATAAAAGATGTGGCTCCTATCAAGCACTCATTACCAGAGGCACAGGGCTGGCGGTGTACGCAGATGTGTCCTGGCAGGGATGCCCGTACCTCTCCAGGCAACAGCCGGGTACTCAGGATGATGAAATTCAGCAGTAAGCAACGGGGACTGCAGGAGGTGGCCCTGATGGTGCTTCAAGGGTAAATGTTCTTGCAGGTGTCATCAGACATAGTGAAGTCATTGGGGTGAGGGTGGGTTAAACAGGCTAACAAGTCCCTGTTCTTTTCTGTGATCACATCTGGTAATTGCAGGGGCTGCAGTCTCAGCAAGAACCATCTTCTGCCTTTTTTTCCTCACATAAGCAGCAAATGGGGTCATGGATGGGAAGTTCCAAAAGTAATCTTTCAATCTCTTGTTTTCTTAATATGAAAAATGTATTACATTTTTCTAAAAGAAAAAAAAAAAAGACAAAGAAAAATGACTTTGTCTGGAAACAAAAATTAAAAACCCCAAAGCCTTCCTTGTGAAGTGAGCTAGGAGTGACTTGGATAAACACATCTGTTGACTTTAAAATATAATACTTTTCTTCAGAAGGAATGAATGACATGAAGGGTGTGTGTATCTCAAAAAGCTATTTACATTGCCTTAACCTGGATTCACCTTTTTTTTCTCTACAGTATTTATTTTCTTTGCATAATGTTCTTCACATTAGCCCTTCTGCCATAATTTCATAAAAGGATTTGAAAGAATGCAGGTTTTATTGTCTGCAGTTTTGCTTTAACTTTTATGCAACTTTTGTTTCCAACGAACTCTTTCTAACTTTCCTCATTCTTTCTTGTTTCTTCTCATTTCATCTTCTGTTCTTAATGATTCCTCTGCTCTTCTTGAATCCTTTTTTTCCTGTTAGTTTTCAATAGATAAAACCTTTAGGACTTCTCAGCAAATGGATGTTGGCTTTTGCTCAGTATGAGACAAAAATCTTATTCCAGAAGACTGAATTTGTGTCTTTTCTGTTTGTAAAACTTTGGTAATACAGTTTCTCACCATATTGAACAAATATCTGCTTTAACGAACCACATAGTGTCAACGTTCATACATTTGATTTATTTAGAAAACCCATTGGAGGAGTCTTTGCTCTTATCAGGAGGCTGCCAATATGCAGTAATAACTGCCGGGCTGTTCCTCCCCCTCCAGCCTC
The DNA here is from genome assembly GCA_013401275.1 of Pandion haliaetus. Taxonomy (NCBI): domain Eukaryota; kingdom Metazoa; phylum Chordata; class Aves; order Accipitriformes; family Pandionidae; genus Pandion; species Pandion haliaetus. Next base: position 63,071 of record VYZV01016677.1, read on the forward strand.
AGCATGTGGGGAATTATTATACATTTACATTGTTTTATTTCACTTCCCTGGTGTCAGGAGGTCTGTGGGATGTGGCCAATGGCCTCAGCACTCTGCAGAATAACTTGCTATAATACATGACAGAGAGGAGCTCAAAGTGTATGGGCTTAGTTTGTAACCCCAAGGATGGCTACAAAGAGACTTCAGCACAGCTCTGCAGTTGTGGGGGGTGTGGGGGGAAGACTTGGGGATGCCACAAAAGTACTGTAATGACTGAGATACAGGCAGGCTCAGAACCATTGCATTTAAGCCAACATGGTCCACAGAGCTGAGGAGATCTGTGCATGATGTCTCATACTAAGAAAACAAAGTCGTTGTGCATCCAGCCACAGTAAAAAGGAGTGCGGTCAAAGCTGATCCAAGGATGTTTATTTCCACGTGAAGCCTGATTAAGTCAGAATTTAGTACCAGAGGAAGCCTCTGTGGTCAGGAATTAAGCTCGTTCAGCAACCATATAGGATAATAAACTTGTCCAGAGCTATAATGGTTACTGTTAAATCTTAGAAATACTTTTAAACCTAATGCTTCAGAGCTGAAACCAGCCTTCACCCATTACAGATTAAGTGTCTAGAGCAGGCAAACCTCCCACACCAGCTTCTTAGGCATTTCATACCAGCACAGGCTGGTGACTGCATGGGGACCACAGCAGGTTTTATCAGTAATGAGCACCTTGAAATGAAGATGCCTACATGAATGCTAAACTCCTTTAAAGAGCTTGGCCCAACCCAGTAAGAAAAAGAAAAGGTTCTCCAAGGTACGGTTATTTCTTCAGGCTGTACTGGGTAGCTGCCAGCTTTATTCAGAAAACTGCTGTTTTCCTCCTTCCATAATTGCAGTGGGCAGAAAGCCACCTCACAGAAAAGAACTGGCACATCCTTGAGCTCCGTCCACCCGCTTCAGCAGAGTTCGCTAGGATGAGCTGGTTGGCAGGTGCAGCCACTGTCTTCCCACAAAAAATGCGGTGTGACCTCTCTTTGCTCCTTCAAGCTCAGTGCCTACTGTGAGAGTCGAATTTTCCAGCCAGCCTCTAGTTGTTCAGGTGCCTTTTCACATCAAAAAGCTTGAATTTTTCCTCCTCTAGCATGCAAAAATTGATTATTTATCCTTCCACTGCCAAGTTTGATCCTGCCTTATGTCATGAGCACCATCAAACCAGTGGCAGTTATATCCAAGACACTAGCAAGCTTTCAGTGAATTGGGGTTTTGTGTTGTTGGAAAATGGCAGTTAATTAGAACTGAAGCTTTCTGTGCAAATATATTGGTTTTGCTAAATTTAACTCAAGACAAGGTGTGAAACTCCTGAGCAAGGAGGCAGGACGGGAGCATACCCCTTTCTGTCTCTCCTGCCCTGATCATCCAGGAGAGTATCTGGTGTCCAGGTCCCTCACCTGCACTATGGAAAGTTATTTTCAAGTCCTTTTTTTGAAATGGTGCAAAATATTTCACCTGGTACCCTAACCAATGGATGAGGGAGCAAAGAAATCACTGGTTTCTATCCCATGACAGATGGATGCTATAAACCGGTGCCTCAGGTGTTCATTCAGAATAAGAAAACAATTCCCTTATTTTTTCTGAAAAAATAACCCAGAAGTTTTCAATTTCATTCCTTTGCAGACCAAAGCAAATGTTGACACCTGCACGTTTCCCAACAGGTAACTGTTGGTGTTTCAGTTATTCCTGGCATTGGAGTGGGGGTGAAAGTTTGGTGACCCACATTCATACCCACCAGCTTCTCCAGCGACCTGGCATCAGTGTTTCCTCTTCTTCAGTCCTGGCACATCTGAGACTCCCAAGGTCATTTGCAAGGATGAGCCAAAAGTTTACATTTAATAAACCATTCCTCATAGTTAATTAATAACAGTTCAGGTAAATGGGAGACCTGGGTGAGGCGTGAGTATCAGCCCTATGTGTGTTATCCAGACTTCCCTCAGCTCTTAGTCCTTCAAGTCCAAGTGTGCACCACAGATAACTAGAGGGAAAAGCAGAACAGCAAGTTGCAAAATCACATTCTTTCCCCTAAAACATGAAGACACATGTTTGCTTCAGCATATTGGGTTTCATAGCGATGGGGTATAAGCAGGTTAGGGAAATAAGCCTGTCTGCCTGTGGTTATCAACGTGTCTTCATCTCCGTATTACTGTAACTGCTAACACGAGTGCAGAACCACGTCACCAGAGAGCTGCTACCTGCCTGCGAGCAGCCAGCAAAAAGCCCTCAAGAGACCGAAGCCTTTCCTCTCCATTTGCCCAAGCAGTGTGGCTCGTTTGTATGTGTAGAGAAAGTTTGACACCTTTTAGTTTCTTGAAGAGTGGATTTCGGAGCAATGGTAGAGGAAAGGTGAGGCAGGAAATCTGGCTCCCTTTAAAGGTGCTTTGATAATCTCCTGCACAAAAAGCAAAAGCCCTCAGGTTTCTCACATTGTAACATGGAGCATGCACTGCTCAAGACCTACATTTATAGCTCAGTTACTAGGAGTGAAATGGTTTACATGCCTCTGGGGACATGTGAAAGGAGAGCTGCCCCCAGTGTACTACTAGAAGCCATGCCAGCAGTTCAAATAATTTTTTTCCAAGATTTTATGATCTGATGCTTGGATTACATTTGTTTAGCTGTAGAGGTGTGAGGTCTGAACAATTTGTCAAAGGAAAGAATAGCCCCAGCTCCAGACATGTGTGCATTTGGAGTTCAGCTTCAGCCATGACACTGTGGAAATCCTTGAAGAGGGATGAAGTCATAGGACATCTTGCCTGAGACCTAAAGTGCAGGAGAGGAGAGGGACACAAAAGGTGGGGAGAAGTGGCTGTGAGCCACCTTCCCCTACTGCGGAGCAGGCTGGGTGCAGCGCCTGGGGACGGTGTCTGCATGGCAGTGGGGAGAGAGCCCCAGGAGCCATCGCCTGGGGTCGGCAAGTGCTATGCAGCCACACCTGGCGTGAGTCCAGCACCAAGGTGAAGTCGCTTAGAGCTCACCTGGACATCTCGCACTGTGCAGTGGTCTGCAATGGACACCTTACACCCCAGCCAGGCATCCCAAGGAGCAGAAGGGGCTAGCCATGAAACATCACTGTCTCAGTCACCAGCAATGCTACGACAAGAAAAAACTTCACCTCTGAATATTTAATCTTATTAAACTCTTTTATTCCAACAACATTTTCCTCCAGTTTCAGGCTTCAGACCTTTATTTCTGTTGTTCCAAGGGGGCAGTTTAATAACACAACACGAGTCTCTCCCTAAATCTTCACAGACATGAACTGAACCTCAGAGCTTCCCAGACTGAAGGGCAACTATGGCAGTCTCCCTGCTGTGCAAGTGGGGCATTGAAGCAGGGAAGCTGGTGACATTTCCAAGGCCACGGAGCAAACCGACCCTCTTCCCCAGCCCAGGCAGCTGGTGGCAGCAGACAGGGACAGAGAAGTGCAAGTGACAGCCTGGGCAAGGCTGTGGGAATCCTCTCTCAAAGCCTCAGGTAAGGATTAAATGGCAGGACAGTAACTCCAGGACCCCCATCCTATATCCCTTTTTGCGTCCCAGAGTCTCCTATCCAGAAAAAGCAATCTGCTTTTCTCATCTATCCCACCCCAACTGCTTTTTTTCTTCCCCATTTCCTCATCCCCAAATCCCTCTTTTTGCCCCTTATCAGCCTTCCCAGCATAGATCCTTCTGCCAACTCATGACACTTCTCATCCTGCCTTGACCCTCCATCATCTCCCCACGTCCATCAGCCACTTGCATCCACTGACATCCTGCATCTGTCAACCATGGCAAACCAAATCTACTCCTACACACAGACGCACGCACTTCAGGGTTTGGCGAAATTTGGATGTGGGCTGCACCTATGAAAAATCCAGTGGAAAAGAACTTGGGGGCAGAAAAGGAGGACAAATGTAAGAAAAAAAGGTGGACATATGGTAGCCCTAATAAAGAGTGATAAAGTCCTCTGATGTTACTGGAAAGACTCCCACTTAATTAACCGAGCTTTGGACCAGACTGCAAAGCAGCTCACTTTCCAAAGCTGAGATAAGTTCCTGGCTCCTATTTCCAGCTCTTGTGCTCAGACTGCTCGACAAGGCCCATCCTCCTGCTTTTATTTATTTTAGGGAGTCACTCATTTGTAATTCATCTGGGACTGAAGCTCACTTCCCGTGTCAGGATACAGATCGTTTATAAGGCGATAAGGGACTATATTAACATTATAACCCAGTGTTTGTAGATGCTCACATTCTCTCTCAAGATGTTTATCGCCAATAAACACAGCAGAACATCTGACCTTCATTGACCTTTGCCTCACCAATTCTCTTTCACACTGTACATAAAACCCGACATTTATTTAATGCAGTGCTGTGCTGGGTCCAGTCAAGTTCAGTATGTAACACTGAAGACAAGAGGAGCTGTAGGTGCTCAGTACCTTTGAAAATACTGCTCTTATAAACCTGTTTAGGGTTTTTAATTATCACATGTGCCAATAGTATATTTTTACTTGATCATCAGGAATTTCCCCTACACGCTGTCCACCCTAAAACCCAAATTCATTTGTTTTCATTTGAAGAAGAACAAAACACACAATTAACAAGCACATGACAAGACTTTATGATAGATTAACACCATTTCACAGTTGAAAAGTAGGCCTGTAGATAAAAAGCAAATGTTAACAGATATTCACTTAGTGAACTCAAATTTCCACCCCATCTCTAATTGCGCTGTCATGGTTAGTGTGTGCTGCATTTATTGAAACGAGTAGCAAACATTCATCTTTTATCTTTGAAACATATTTAAATGACTTGTCCTCTTTATGGCTTGTTAAAAAAAAAGTCTTTATATACTGGGCAGGTAAATATCCAATCAATCTCTCAGGTAAGACAGCATTAATGAACTAACTGGTACAGGTACCAGCAATAAAAACTGGCCATGGATGGCTCATACCATTGGGACTATTCTTTGGTTCATATTTTAGGAGTCCTTCATTTCCAGGTCACAGGTTTGACTCTACCATGCTCCAAAATTACGACCAACTGACAGTGAAGGGTGGAGAGGAAATTCAAATTGCATCTGGTGCTCTTGCGCGGAAACAGCACCAGTGGGTCAGTGACTCAATGGGTCAACCTATCACAGCAACTCTGGGGAGCTTCTCCTGAGCTGGTCTAGCAGAGCTTGGTGAAGCATCAAGGCCCAGGGCGACGATCTCACCACAGCTCTTGGGTGGCCATTGCTCATGACCTATTACTTTGGAAATGACAGAGCAAGATATGGGGTGCCCAGCTCTGAAAATGTGAAGGAATGTGACTTCCAGTAAGTGGTCAGCACTCACCTCTAAAAATAGAGGCACTGGAAATCACTGGTGACTTTTGACAGTCTTGGCCAAAATCAACTGTTTTTAGTCCATCTGTTCCCTCTGAGCTCAGTTCTCTCAGGAAGAATGTATATTTTGGGGGAAGGGGAGGAGGCAGAGGTTCTTGTCACAGAGTTAAAGTTGAAACACTTTCATATCAAGAACGCTAAAAAATGACAGAACCACTTAATTTCTTTAAATGGGTGTGAGAACGTTGCCAAGTTTTATGAGCAATTAAATTTAATGCAGGATAAGATGGCAGGGATGAAGGATAATTATATGCTCTCAAAAGCTTGGTCTTTTTGTAAATGAAATGGCCTTAGGGAGTTTTCCAGCAAAGTTTGGGCTCAGCTTTTTAGTTCCAACAAAGCCGATTGCCAGTCATGGCTCTGTACCGGGCATATGTGACATGATTTTTAATGAATTCCCTGTCAGATCCCCATTCAGTTGCCCACCAAACCTGACAACAGGTTTTTGCGGTTTTGTGCAATCAAATCTTGCCTAATGTGTTAGCTTTCCCACATACCTGCACTCTTAGCAAGTGAAGAATTCAATATACTTGACACTGAGAAATGTATCTGATAAATAAACACTGGAAGCCTTTGAGGTGATAGTGTAACAAATGCATCAATAACAGCAGTGGGAGCACTAATTACAGTTCTTGCTAATGAGCCCTGACCTGTGAGGTGTTTGGTAGTTCGTAAGAGGTGCTCAGTGCCACCATTCACTTTACTGAAAGTCAAGAGAATTAATTCATTCTTGCTGAAGGGAGGCACAGGTACTGATTTGCTGTTACACAAGTTGTTGGGCACGTCAGTTAGAGTATGTCCAGACATCATCCCGTAGCAGTATGAAAAGCAAATCTTTAACAAGATTAGAGGCTGGTGGCAGAGGCTCTACCCTTCAGACATTGAGCACATTACTGACTCATTTTCTTTTGAAGTTATTTGTGGGTGTTATATGAAATTATTTATTTATCAGTATTTAGACAATGCTAGATTATATATTCATGAAAATTTTTTCAGTTTTCAGAAATGTTGTAAACCCATTACTACTGATTCTCCAAGATCAGTTATTTAAGAAACTGGGGGAGGTGATACAATATTCTTTGTGTGGTCCTCATTACTGTCCTGTTGGAAAAGTTTTGCATAGCCAGACATGTAACAGAAACAATGTAATATGATTTAGACAGTATATTAAAAATATCTGATAGTCAATCTGAACTAGTTGATGAGTATCCCAACAATGGAAATTTTAGGAGGGGACGGATTATGATAAAGGTCATGAATGATTACAACATCATAAGAATGAAGGATTAACAAACTAAAAAAGGGTAAATCCCTTGGATCACTCATCTGATGTTCGCTATCCACTCTTACAGGTCACAGTCTGACAAGTTACAAAACACAGCCTTAGGCCAGACACAAACTAGTTGATTCTAACAGAAGGAGAGAATATTTATAAGCAACTGGTCTAACCATGTAAAAAAGTTACTTCCATTTTTTTATTTTATTTTTTTTCCATTTTCATTTTTTATTTAATAAATCTATTTTGTGTTATTTTGGCAACATTCTTTCCATGTAAAACATATTTTATTTGCAGCTAACTAAAAAAATATTTCCCAAGTACATTCCAACTAGCTGCAAGGATGATAATCTTCCAGACATTTTTCTTTTTATGGTTTAATTATATTTATTTTTAGTTGAATTGCTGGGCTTATTCTTTGGAGCCTGTTGGATCCTGATGATGCTTGCATTTGCTGTTGGGAATATGGCACAAGCAGCAGCACTGAACTGGATAACATTTATAAAGGCTCTAATAGCTTTGCTGCTGGCGAAGAGCTGAGAATGTCATTTTCCCAACCCCACCTACAGATTTCAGGACCTAACAAGCTCCAGAGCAAATGTTGCATTTAAATTTTGTAAAAATGATTTTATCTATTGCTGGAACCCCCTCCAGCACTTTAGAGAGAAAGAAAAAAAAAAAAGAGAGAAATATGCTTATATCTGATACCGGCATTTGTTTCTCCACTGGTTGAACATATATCATTCTGACTAGCTCAGTGATATTGCCCAATAGTATAACCATACTCCTACATTACCATGTAAATTTTATGGCCATGCCACCATCAGCTAGGACATAATCAGCTTGTATAAGCCAGGTCAGGCTAGAGCTTTGCGTCCAGGCAAGCTGGGCTGCCCCAGAGGGATGCTCTGGTGTTTCAGGCCAGCCGGAGCACCATTCTCTCCAAGGAAATGGATTGTGCAAATGGATCGTGACCCACTGCAACTGGAAGAGTTTACTGTGACCATTGTGTTGGATGGAGCCTTTGTGACCAGGGTTAGTGCACCATAATGCGGGTGACAGGCAAAACAGTTAATGGGAATGATTTTGACAAATAGTGCCACATTTGAGAAAACAAAAAATAAATAAAATCTGAGTAAAGATTTCCTGAGTAGATAATGTTTCACAGGAGCTAAACCTGGAATCAAAGCTGTCCCATAGGTCTGCGCTTAACATGCCATTAGCACATTGCACATGGGATTGCCTGTTTGCCCATTGTTTATGATTATGGTGCTGTAAATACCTAGTAATAGCAACAATTTGATGCTTCAATATGTCATAGGTCTCACATCCTTGAACCTAACCATGCTTCCAGTCTCTGTGGCTTGAAAGTTCCAGGGACAGATGTGGCTCTCGTGTGTGTGCATCACTGTGCAGAAAAGTGTGTTTATCAGAAGTCTTTCTACTAATTGCCTGGAGGGGTCCTGTGCATTTATATTGGCATAACTCACACCAGAATCCTGTTCCCTGAACCTTGAAAAACAAATACTTTAGTTTCAGGAAAGAAAATGGGTCCACAACAAATGGTGTAGTATTGCTTAATGGTTTCCTGACAAAACCCTGTCTCTGCTTTGGAGCTGTGAAAACAGACACAGAGACTGCTCTCCTTTCAGTCTCGGGAGGAACCTGACAGGTGCTGTGAGCAAGCTGGTCAGGAAAATAAAAGCCATAGGTTCAGTATGCTATTAAAAAAGGCATTATGCGAAGCTTGGACACTTAGCTTAGTTAAGGGCTCTCTTCAAAACTGCCATAAAAGGAGAGGTCCTGCGCTGCTGGTGTGTGCAATGCTTGCATGTGCTCAACTCCCTCAAAAATGGCAAGACCAGGGAAGGAAGGCAGGTTAGCCGTTACCTGGCACAAGGCGCAACTCCCCAGGGTCACAGCGACACAGAACGGGAGCAAGCCAAATCAGAAGATGAGGTGAACTGTTCACATAGGAAATCTGTACCTAGAGACTGGGTTTCCATGTGTTTTCTTCTTTGCAATGGTTTTATCGTGTACTAGGACTCTCACCATGAGTTCAGTCACGGGTCAGTCACAGCCCAAGGTTTCTTCTCTCTTAACACCACGTTCCACAGTAATTTCTGCCCCACATTCAGATTCTTTACCATTTGAAGGATGGCATTCAATAAAATTTTCTTAGTTTGTTGAAAAGTGTTACAGAACTAAACAGACTTGATCCAACAACCTTGAAAATCAATGGATCTCCTCTTGCTTCAGCAGTGACAGAGTCGGAAGGGAGTGTCTGAAGTAACAATCCTTCTCTTCCTCTTCACGTGCCCAGCCTAGACTAGACCACCTAGGTCCTTCCTCACAATTTGTCTAGCCTGCTCCTAGAGACAGCAGCCTGCACAGTCTGCAGCTGTGTTTCTCAGCCCTCACCCCTGGGAAGCTTTTTCTGATGTCTTGCCTAAAACTCTCTAGCTTCAGTTTAAGCCCATTGCTTTTTTTCCCAATCCACTTAGGTGCAGAGGAAGGCTTTATTTCTAAAATACTTCATAAATTGATAGAAGGTAAGATGGAGCCTTTCTGCTTCCATTGTCACTTATTTATTTTTAACTAGAAATTTGGAGGATTTATTAACTTCCTCAGAGTGGTTCAAATAAACCACACAGAAGAGCAATAGCTTTCTATGGAGTGCTTTAGGGAAAAGTAGTTTCATGTGCTAGTTAAACCTGGTGTACTGAAGTCATGGGAAGTTTTGCCATGGAGTATAACAGAGCCTGGATTTCAGTCAGTGACTGGCAGTTTTCATACTCATATATTCATTAGGGTCCATTGGATCATCAATCCTGAGACTGTCTTAGTGTCTTCCAGGTAAATACACGTAAAACTGTGAAGCCTCCAATAGGTCTTGTTGAGCTATGGCCCCTTCACCTCCCGCCAGGGCAGAGACAAAATATCTCCTTAAAGCGGGGTTATAGGGGGCTTGATTGATTTGCCTGAGCTTCACTTTAAGTAGAGAAAAAAGAGCTGAGACTGTAATTCTCTTACAATGAGAACACGGGTTTGAAGGAAGAAAGGAAGAAATACGGATTCTGGAAGAGGTGGAGACTCATGGCAGAACACCAACAGTCTCAGTCCCATCCATCCATCACCCCAGGCACAGACCAAAAGTCTATCAGTCACAACCGTTTATTCACGTCAAATGATTCCAGCTCCCAGCAGGAGTGATGGGACCAGCACCAAGCAGAGGAGGTTTGAATCATCTGAGCTTATCACACAGAGGTTTCAGAAAGTTCACATTACAGAGCCCCAATGCATTTTACAGCTTACTTGAAGGGAAAGGACTGAAACATCCCATATATCTCCCATAGGCTGACAACCTAGTAAACACTCCAGCAGGATAACCATGATCCTTAGAACAATGGAAACATTTTAGTTAGAAACTGTAGAAGTTACAAGGCAAAGATTTATGTACTGTGGGGTAAATAAATATTCAGTTCCCATTAATGTTAATGGGAGTTAAGTGGCTAATTCCCCACACATTATGCTGAAGATTTACTTCTCTGTGTTTTATAGAATAAATGAATTTATAGTCTTCCTAGAGGTTAGACCTGAGAAAAACAAAGAGCTCAGAGTTTACTCCATTTTTATGAGGTCATTTTTTTAAAGGAGGTTTATTCCCCGAACAGAAGGAAAGGTTAGAAGAGCACCAAGTTAAAGCAATCCCCTCCATGGGATGCCAGGGAGATTTGTGGCAGGCATTTAATCCAAACTCACAGACGGAGAGACATGCAAAGATCCATATAAAATGTCTTAATAACAGAAGCCGGAAATTCGTAACAATAATAAAGGCTGACATTTATACAGAGCCTTTCATCCACACATCTACAAGCTGGATTTTGCATTCAGAGGCACTCACAAAATGCTCTTGCAAACCACATGTGATTTCACACTAAGAGGGCAAAATGCATCAAGTAGGCTGACTTCATCATTGCTGAAACTTGGCCAACACTGGGGCAGGCATTTAATGCCCCAGGAAGGTAGGTAAGCATGTTTCTATTTTAAAGCTCAGATTATTCTCATTAACTTCAATTGATTTTTCATGGCATCTGACTATACATCAGAAATGAGCGTATGTGCCTTGATGAACTAATACCTACACCAGCACTTAATAGTCATTCCCTTCATCTCCATGCAAAAATCCCACGGAATTTGTTCTTTTTTTCTTATGCTCCAGTCTCTAAGATGACCCCATAAATTTTCATTGCTGGTTAAAAAACATTTAAAGTCCGTTTTATCAACACGTTAGAAGTCACAAGAATCCTTTGCCCAAGATGCAAACAGTATGCCATAGCCTGTGTTCAAAGACAACCAAATATTCATTCTAAACAATCACATTTTTCTCTTCCTCTGTTAAGGACTACTACATATTTGTGCCAAAACTGAGATTAGAGATTATGTATGAGACAATTACACATTTGTTTCCTTTTTGCCTGATCTGAAAAAGAACAGCTTCAGAGAGAGGGAGAGAAAAATTCATAGCAGTGTTTTCAATAGGGCACAGTGATCTGCTACAGATAAGCAGCAGTCTTTTTTCCTTATTCAAATGTTAAGCTTTCCCAGGCAAATAATATTTTCCCCTAACTGGTTATTCATTCATCTATAACTCCATGCAAGCAAGTCCTTTTCATTAGCAGGGTCACTCTCACAGTTTCATTTTGATCAGACATTGCTTTTGTATTGCATATATTGGAATTTTTGTCCTTTTTGGCAGCAAAAGAGCCTCTCAAGACCTTTGACAGTAATTCCATGCACTCATCTTTCATTAGGACTAAGCTCTCTCAGATCACTTCATATTTACCAGAGCCAACAGCTGAAGAGGTACTGCAGGATCAAGTGGAACAGGCACGCACGCACCAACTTCACCCAGCACCCTGGTGCCAAGGCTGGGCCACGGCACTTTTCGGCATCCCCTCTCACCCCCAGCTTCTGTGAAATGCTCTTGATGCAACTGGTTATCTCCAGGCTTATGTGGAAATTTCAAAATGAGGTATCACACACAAATTAAGTTATAGCCCAGGTGTATTATGCTTGGCCTGGTGTGAACACAGAGCACAAATTCAGAGAGCTTAGGGCTGAAATGTTGGGGAAGACACAACCTGCAGATGGAGGGACAGCTGATAGCTGGGGTGCTGATGGGAAGCCACAGCTCAGAGGCGGCCAGTCACCAACCAGGGGCATGCCCTGGAAATGCAACCCTTTCATCCTCTCTCCTCTGCTGATTTTCTAGGCTGTAAGTGCACAGAGGAGGGCAACAGCAGGCAGTGGACTGCAGCATGACTTAAGGGGTTGGATGGCTTCCCCTCGTACTTGGAACAGGGTAGCTGCTGGTCTTTTGGGGTTTTTGAGTGCTCAGTGAAAGCCTCCTGATGAGGGTGATGGGGAACCTGAGTGAGGGTCCTGCTTTGTGTCAGGCTTTGGAGGGTCTGTCTCTTCCCATCGGCTGCAAAAGCCACATAGGGAAACCAGTCAGCCAACAGAGACATCTAAATTATGTCTCCTATGAAGTGGGGCAAATATTCCCTGAAGTTGTAACTGCTTGTGTTTGTGCTGGACTTCACACAAGTAGGGCAGATCCTGGAAGGAAAGAAGGCAGAAAAGAGAAAGCAGGATCGGAATGTGATTCCCTTGCATATTTGAAATGTTATTTACTATCTAGTAAACCCATTTTATAGCACCCTGCATTTTATTTTCAAACACTTCTATTGACACGCACTGTATATCAGTCATTATCTGATTGTGGAAGTTTTCACAATGGTTTCCAGGCAGCTTTAAAAAGCTGCCAAAGAATTCAGTGTGGCAGAGGTTTGAACTTTATTGCTGCTTTTCACAAAAAAGCTGAAGAGCAAATAACAGAGATGGAAAAAATTGATTTCAATGACCTGTGTGAATGCAGTAGGCCCCAAACCATGATAAAATGACCTTTTGGGGGTTATACAGTTCAGATAACCTGCTCACAACTTTCTGCCAGTGGATCATGAGATCCATAGCACCTCTGGCTTTTTTATTAATTCTTGAAGAAGAGCAATAAATAAATGTCATGTCATTACTGAAAAAGCACCTATGAGACACAGAACAAATATTAATTGTACTTAAAGTAGTCCAGTTAGATGGTATGTGCGCATCCTAGAGAGATGATGGACAGGTAAAGAAAGAAATCTCTCCTTTTAAAAGAGATAGCTGACTCAACCAGTTTGTTTTTGCTGGCCACACGTGAATAGGATTGCGTCTGTACAGATTACTTTTACATTCTCTGCTTCTCCTCGGGGACAATACCTTGTCTTTTTAAGCCACTTAGTTGTGTTGATAATTTTTATTCTTTACACTAGGCTGTTAGCCAAGGCAAATGTTTGTGTTGTTTTAAAAACTTGAAGTGTATCACTGTGGGAAACTTAAAATATACAGATAACTTCAGAAAGCATTTTTGAAAAAAATTGTGATAATATCCCATGTTATTTCACTTTCCTTCTATTAGTTTTACATGTAGCAGTGTTCAGTGCCTTCAATGCCTGTTTTTCTGTCCTCCTCTCTTCCCATTCCAAATATATGAAAGTACTGATATGATGCTAATTGAACTGAACCATCAACATTTCTGTAGCGACAAAAGTTACAGAAGAAATCAAGAAGCTAAAATCAAATGTTATTTTTATCTTTGAGAGAATGTGTGAAATATGTAGCTGAAATAAGAAAAACACTTTGAAGTGCATGTATATTAAATATTAGCACTAAACAGGACTCAAAACAGTAATGGAAGGACAGGCAAAGTTTAATTGAAAATGACAAAATTAAATGACACAGCCTCTGAGTTCACATAGAGAACATTTGTCTCAGTCAAATGCTACTAGTGCTGCATACCAACGATATGCTGTGTGCTGCTGAGCATGCAAGGACTCAAATCAAAAAGATTACAAGTTTGGCTTGTGAAGCCTGCCTCAGACTCTAAGTAAGACAAAGTTAGATGGCTCCAAATATTCAAGAACTGCTGGGCACTGATGAGAAAGCTTGGGGGAAGGAGCAGAAGAGAGGAGGAAGGCATCCAGGCTCTTTGCTGCTTTTGCAGAGCCACCCGCCCTCCCAGCAGCTCTCTCTTACCCCCAGGGCAAAAGCAGAGGATCTGCCACCACAGGGTTAATCTCTGTTGCCCACTCTGTCCTGGAAGTGGAACCTGGCAAGATCCACCAGCCAATGGGATACCGCTCACTGTAGAAGGAAATATTAATTAAGGATGAATCTGATCTGCAGAACCTGGGCTTGCACATCTGAATCCAGCTTAACGCAGAGTTCCAAGCACGTAGGTTTTGACACAACGTTAGCAAGTAAATCAAGCAAGCACCCGCTGTCAGCCCAGCCCAGCATCCCATATTTCTGCCTCATTTTTCATCGTGAGGGCATTGTTATCTGTTTAGACAAGCCAGAGGCTGTCCTGCGTAAACCTGACATGTATGAACTATACATGTGTCTATTAATCAGATGATGATCGAGCCCCTGCATGTCCTGGAGCTAATAGTGGTCTTGGCATATTCAGTACGGACCCAAGTCTATACAACAGCTTGTCCTCATGAGTCATCATAACCTCAGACCTACCTTCCTTCTCTGAGACACACACACACAGGCACTAGTCCCCCCAGGTTTGTTGTTTTAGGAGCAGATGACATTAAAGCAGTACGGAGTTGTGTAATGTAGCTTTAATAAGCATGTGCTTTCTATTTGTCACTGCTTAAACTGTACTTTCATACACACAGCCCAGGAGTCCTGCTGAAATCTGCAAAACATTAACGGCAGCAAAGATGAAGCAGTTTCGACCACTCCACAGGCTGGGGAAAGAGTCTGGCTGGGGAGGCCGGGTTGGGAAGAAGTCATTTTGATGGAATTAAAGGAAATAGTAATCAGGGCTGTAGTGAAAACTCTCTTCCTCCAGTTAATGTATTTTCTTAAACAAAGAACAGGAAGTTATAGCAGAAAGCTCCTCTGTGCTCCTTAGGCACACAGCGACCGGCATCCTTTGGCTTAGCACAAATCCCCTTTGACTGGGGGCAAATCGGAGATTCTCCCCATTAACAGCACACAATCCTGGGCATGCTCCATTCAATCCCTCCTTTTCCCAATCCAGGGATGCTTTTTCTCTTCCGTATACCTCTTTAAATAGATGATCTGTTGGTGGAATAAAAAGAGAAATGCCAGTTTTCCCTTCTTTTCACTGAACTCTGTCCCTCCAGCTCTCTCGCTGGCTGTGAGGGTTCTTAGAGCGTCTGTTTTTCAGCAATAACCATTCCCTAACCAAGGTCACACATACTGTCTAAGTGCCAGCAACCAGAAACTTTAAATAAAGTGTTAGTGAAGTAACTGTACAAATATCTTTTTCGCAATAATCTGCTCACTGTCTTTCATGTGTTTGCTAATGAGCTTTACCTCCTGTGGAAATTCAATGGGCTCTAGCTATACAATTTTCCAGCATTCGAAAAATATATCAGTTTTGCTGGAAGGGGAGCTGGTGTTTGTTTTTCTGTGGTGAATTTTGTTTTTATTTCTCTAACTGCAGCTTCAGAAAATGAAATGTCTGTCAAAACAAATCAGGAGTAGGAATGCTCAAAACTTACACTTTTGGCACCATTCTGCAACATCAAGTGTGCATTGTCTCAACCTTTTTAAATGCTGAACATGGTTAAAATGAATCTCAAGATCAAAAATTAGTAGATGTCCCATTAATTATGTTCCAATGTGTAGTAAGCTTCCAAAGTGTAACTTGAGGCCATACAGAATTTTTCTGATGCCAAAGCCTGAGGGCTTCTCCAGCTCTGCTATTGCTGCTTGAGTCACTTTCAACACATTCCATCCCAATAGCGGAGGACACTGGAGAAATCCCAGTCTGCAAACACATGCCACTGATCGTATTAATCATATTACTAGTACCAATACGTGTAGCATTTACCCCTGGGAAAGATAACACTAGTAGCCATGGGGTTACTTAGGCATATAGTAAAAGCATGAGAAGTATTTGCAGGTGCCAGTAAAAGTTCTCAAGGCGATTCAGTGCAGTGAACTGAAGTATCATGGATTATGAGCTGATAATAAAAGCAGGGATGCTAAAACACAACACAGTTTGTCTTTGCAAATGAACCTACATCAACTTCTAGTTAAGCACAAGCAAGTCAGTGTGCATGACTAATTGGTATGGTACGTGTGTCCTAGAATACAGCCTCCTCAGCATAGCCCCATGATTTGGGTGGAGGATGGCAGGTATGAAGGCTAGAGCCTGCGTCAGACATGCTGACTGTGGTAATGCCAAATATTTTCAGTGTAGTAAGTCTTCAGCTAATTAGTAAAGAAGGGCTCAAGAGGGCAAGTTATAAGCTGAATAGCATTACCATGATATTAGGATTCAGATGCTGAAAATGCCAAAAATTGGTCATATTTATGATATTGCTTATTAATAATTAAAGTAATTTCCAAGTGGGGTCTCCTAATAACAATAATAACAGCAATCAAATATCAACAATGAGCTAATAGTTGTGCAAAGAGATGTGTGCTCAGGCATGTGTGCCATCAGACAGCATGTACAAATCTTAATGTGCAAATTCTGGGTCCAGGACTGAACAGGTGGCTTCAGAGAAATGTTGATAAATACTTTTCTAAACAAAAAATAAATAATAGAAAGCACAGGCAGGCTACCACATTTAATATTTTCCATATGCAACTGCAGAATCACAAAGTCCAGAGATTAATAAGGGGGAAATTATTCTATGTCAACACTAGTGAAAGTTTTAGAGGCCAAAATACTCTTGAGTCTGAGCTCAGTCGTGAGAATATTCCCTCAGTGAAGAACCATGATTGTCTGGTAATAAAATAATGGGAAGAATAATGCATTGCACTTGCCCAGTACTGCATGGGAAGTGGCAAATAAGGACAGTGGTTGCATCTATGTAAAAATAAACCCCAGGCTGGGCTCAAAGCCAGCTCTGCTGTTCACCTACACTTCTTTGCTGCTGTAGCAACCTGAGTCAGCTCTGGGGTGAGCCATTTGGCAGTTCAAGAAGGGGAGAATGTGATGTGCTCTCTGCACTGTACAGCACAACCACAGCATGTGTGGGGACCAGAGCTCCATGCCTAGCTCTGCAGCGTCCCTCTGCCCTATCTGCCTGTGTGCTGATGCCACGTCATCAACATTGGCCAGACAAGTCCACTTGAAATCTTTCCTAGAAGGCCAGTGTTAACTGCCTACGAGGGCAGATGGGATTTCTAGGCATTTCAGGCTGAATCCAATCTGCATACAAGGACAATAATGAATGCAAGGTTCCGGGATTTAGGAGATAACCCAGACTTCAGGACAGCCCCAGACTAACCAGTTAAATTTTGAGGTAGCCACAAGGACCACCTCTATCTAGATCTATAGGACAGATCACGGTGTCCACTCTGGCCAGGTGCTGTTCTTCAGCACACGACCATTCCCAAACACCATACAGGCAAAAGGCTTGGCTGGGACACATTGAAGGAGAAGGGGTGGCCAAGAGAGGCTCTGCTGGCCGTGCCTCGCCTCTGGCTGGGTGGCCACCAGCCCTGAGGTTGTTCAGTCACGCTACAGGTCAAATAGCCATCCTGAAAAATCAAGAGTAGCTATTTACTGCTCCCCCTGTTCTCTGCAGTGTGCTGAGCAAACATGTGGACTGATAGAATATGTTTAATCTAAGGAGGAGAAGTATCTTTATTACTTTGTAGCATCATTTTTCTTTCAAGTTCCATTAACAAGGTTTTGTGTGCCTTTAGATGGTGTTTTATTATGACTCTTAAATGTTAACATAAATCCTGTTGTTCATCAGTATATCTGCACTGATCTTGTTTCATTAATTCCTATCTTTGCTCCTGCAGATTTTATTAATTTTAGTCAGTATATAATTAGATTTTTAAGAGCCATCATTAAATTTCTAGCATTTGAAATAGTCCTCAGAGAGTCACCCTGTAAATGTGACTGGCTTCAAGCACTTTTATTTCCTTTATAAGGAGTGCTGTAAGATCTTTTGTTTTATTCATGAAATGTCACGTTGTCTAGTATCACAGCACTACATCACATAACACATCCAGTCTGTAGTAGTAAATCCCTTTATGTTTCTACATTGTATTCCAATTTGAAATATTAATGCTGCAAGTAACATATAGTGACAACTGAAACTTTCAAA
Organism: Pandion haliaetus; assembly: GCA_013401275.1. Taxonomy (NCBI): domain Eukaryota; kingdom Metazoa; phylum Chordata; class Aves; order Accipitriformes; family Pandionidae; genus Pandion; species Pandion haliaetus. The sequence continues at coordinate 80,956 of VYZV01016677.1, forward strand.
AGAACATACATTTTCCATTCCAGACACCCACTATCATTTCCAGTAATGGGTATCCAGTCTGAATGTATGTTTCTAGCAGACTGTAACAGTATGACTGTTAAAGTACCAGTGGTACTTGTGAAACCACAAATATGCAGGTGATCTTCTGTGATTAATAAAACATTTCCAAGAACTTTGACTTTTCCATTTCAAACCTTAATTTCTTGTTAGTCCCCCAAAACACATAATAATAACAACAATAATAACTATAATGATGATAATAGTAAGTCAATGGCAGAGTAACTGTGAAGTGTCTTCCAGTAATACATCAGTGCACAACTAAATTTCTGTATGCGGCAGAGCAATTCATCCTGCCAATCCTGTCTGCGGACATCCAAGAATTTGACTAAACCATGGATGTCATCAAAAGGGGATTTTTACTTTAGCTCCTGAAGATCTCAAAGTGTTTCCCACTTCTTTCTGTGCCACCAGGTTTATGCAAGCGCTGCTACTTTCCCACCAAGTGACCTTTCCACCATCCCCTCGGTGGAAGTCCATGCCTTCAGGGTTTCAAATCAGCCTTATCAGAGCCTCCTTTTTACCTCACCAGAAACAGCTCAAGCATCTGCATACATGATGTTCCTGCTCTGCCTGCAGCTGTACTAATACCTGAAAGTGTAAGAAAAGAAAAACGAGGGGTAGCTTTTGAAAATGTGATCTTTGAAATTTAGAAAAAATTTCAAATTAAGATAGCCCCATCCCCTCCTCCTCACACACCTCACAAGTTTAGTTTTGTTCAAGTTCTGGCTTTTCCTGAGGCCTCATTCTCCATTAAGAAGTTTCATCCTTTCTTTACTAATTGTTTATACCAGAGGTAAATCCTCCCAGCTGCCTATGAGGAGCGAAGAGGTTCCCACAGCACTGCTATCTCAGGGAGCACTGCAAGCGTCAAGGGAACATTTAAGAGGAACATGCACACTGCATGTCAGGGCCACATTTCTTTCAGGCACCAGTGATTTGGGCTTTTAATTATCTTCTTAGATATGTCAGGACAGGTGACAACATCTCAGGGAAGGCTCACAATTCTCTGCTGGCATTGCATCAGTGGTAAAGCCTGGCTGCAAATCTGCAAGTGTGTCTGAAGATAACTGAGGCCCTGCATCCCAGCCTCTCCACACGTAGCCGCTTTCACCCCTGGGATTTCACAGGTCAGGTTGGCCTCAGCAGGTCAATAATTCTGCCCTGGGTATCCATGTTTACCCATTTCTTTTGCATCAAAAGGATGTTCCTAGCAAGCCAAATGATCCCTGCCATGCTGGGGGCGGGGGGTGGTGGGGGGCACATTCAATTCATCAAAACTCGCAGGTAAAGAACAGCCATCATCACAAAACCTGGCTCACTTCTCAGATGCACCTGGTTCATGCTGCAAACTCTGCTTCTGTTTCCCTGCAGCTGAGCAAAAGTTGGGCTGAAAGGCTTTCCAGCATACTTCAGGGTGACCTTGGGGCTGCTGCAGCACACCCCAGCCACAGCCAGCTGCTGGCCCAGCAGAGGAGCTGGCTAAACACTATGTGCTGTCACCCATGTGTGAAGGCAGGGACAGGGGACAGGCAGCAGAGAGCCAGGCAGGGCAGTTCTGCTCTGTCCCAGGGCTGCTGTGCAGAAGAATCCTCCATTACTCTGCAGGGACACTGCCTTGGCTGCTTTCTGCTGCCTCAGCAGAGAAAGAAACCTACTACCTGGACCAAAGTCCAAGGATTTAGCCCATAAATCTCAAGGCTTTGATTAATTCCTTCCCTTTTTTTTTTTCTTCCTTCGCAGATGTTAACATTTTCCAAGCAATTATGTGCTACCTTGGTGAAGTGCAAAGAAAATAGAAACCATGTCTGAAATTACACAAAGGATGAAGTAGAATAGCATGTGTTGGTTTAATGCAGCAATCAAGATTAGATAAGGAGCATATGCCCAGTGCTGGATCTGAGAAATTAGCAGGAATGCAAAAGACATTTTTAGCATGTGTTTCTGATATAAAGTCACTTTCACTCAGAGGGGAAATACATTGTGCACTAATACTGATATATTCTTCCCTGATCCATCAGATGAAAACATATTGGAAGAGGCAGGATAATACTATTTCACCGACGGTACAATTTTCTTCTTACTAGAAATAGATTTATTTTGCCTTCTCAGTCAAAACTGATAGCATCCAGCATACTCCCATTTACCTCTCACTGCTTCTGTCATCTGACATTTTTCTATAAACAGACAATGATTTAAGATTTCAGCAGAAATGAAATCATTTTGCCTGGTAGATGATGGTAAGCTTTGAGGCTGTGCAATCTTGAATATACAGTTTTAACATGAAAACACACCATACATCTAAAACTTGCATCCTTTTTTTCCAAAACTTAACAATTCAAGAACACAGTTGCTTTCATCATCCACCATCATGATAATGGTGATGATGAAAAGACATATTAGCCATACTTAAGTTATTTACTCGGAAAAGTAAGTTTTCATATGGAAGTACTATAATAAAATTTGGGAACTCAAAAAAAACGGTTTTCATGTTACAGTCTGTTATCTGAAATGTGGCAGTACAGATGTACCTAATATTTCAGAGAAATCTGGAATCTTTATTGAGAGCTAGGAATCCCAGTCTCAATTGCATTCAAATAAGCAGTTTTCACTGGGATTGTTACGGGTTTGCCAGTCGAACTGACATGAGAGAAGGTTCATTTCCACTCTTGAGGGGCTATGCAGCATTGATGGGGATTTTTCATAATATACTGTAAGCGCCTCATGTTGATGCTGTGGATCCAACAGCCAGGGACTTCTCTGTCCTTCTGACTCACCCTCCGGAGGAGCCCCGGTCTCCCTCTGTGGGAGTCTGGCAAGATGAGCTGTCTATTTTAGGGACTCAAGTTAAAGCTAAACAGGAGAGAATATTCCTACAGATACAGCTATTTCTTTTGCAAAAAGTGGCCTAGCAGCTGGACCATTTCTGCAATTATTTCTGCGTATTTTCCAGTTATATCATACAGCCCCAGTTGTTTTGCAAACTCGAGATGTGCAGTTAAACACATATGTGTAGACATCTATCCCAGCAGTGCAGCAATGAACTACCACTCAGTCAACCCGATGGCACTGCTCTTAGACCACTCCTCTCTTTAAATTCCCAGTTTTACAACTATATTGTTCTTGATGAAAGAAACAAATTACTCCCATAGCACATGGGCTTCTACAACGCAGTCATTAACCTTGTATGTATGATGCTCGCCTGATGCTGTTTCCGACATATCAAAATCCCAGGACTGGAATACATGACCTCTTCCTTCTCCCTTCCCACTAAAGGAAATCACAATACATTTTTTATAAGGTTGTATACTCCCACATAGTGAGGGAAAATATGGTGCTGCTCTTGTGTATATCTTATAAAAGAAATTCTTTTGTCAAAGAAGCCCCACAAATTATAGCCTCAGGCATAAAAAAGAGATCTAGATCCCAGCTCAGATTTAGATGTGAACACGCTGTGATCAAAGATCTTGGAACTAAAGATAATTACACCCTACTGCAACTATCATTGCTTCTTTAAAAATAAATCAGGCTGGTTAGAATCTTTTCACTGAAAGTGCTTCCAAAGCAAAAATGGGAGTTGGATCAAATACAATTTTAGGAAGAGGTTATTTTTTTACTATTAAAAAAGATACTAGAAATTTCGAGGCACAATCTGGATTTTTGTATTAATTATATTTTCACTTGCAACAGAGGTAACATTGACATTTTTTTACCTTTAGAAATCTCCCACCAAACATTTCAAGTGAAAAAATTTTAAGCAGAACACGTTCACTTAAAAATTTTACAAGAAAAAAACAGAGCCTCAAAAAAAAAGGCATAACTGGAGAAAACTAAGATTCTAAATTCATAAAAATAGGATTAGCTTTTATTTATAAAAGCACAGGTTTAAAATAGACATCAACTTAGCATTTTAACTTTCTGAACCCAGCATATTGTCACCAGTATGACCATAACTACAGTCATTTGTAAAACTGACTGGTGACATACTGGTGTACTGAAGTGTTAATGTCTCAACACGTGAGTTAAGGAAATGGTTGCTATCATAATCATATAATAGCGTGTGTATCAATATCATATAATACATGCATGTGTATTATAAATTAGGTGGATGAAAATCAAAATCCCTTATTACTGTAAGCACAAAATTACAGGGATAAATTTAGAAACTATTTTTGATTTTTCAGTATTCCTACGCCATTAATCCCTCTCTCTGCTTCTCCTGTTATTACCATATTAAGTTTATAAGCCTATAGCCAGAAGAACCGTCACAAACAGAGTCCGCTGGTAACTAATATAAATAATATATTTCAATTCTGAGTTTAATCAATATACGGCCTAATTTTTCTAGCTGTATTTTCTTCTCATAGAAAATGAACAGAATTTCAATGGCCGTTTCAGAATCCTTTTTAAAAATTGAACACTAGGGATCATATTTTCCAAACCTGACCAGTCTGTCTCTTCTAATTAACGATGTGGTGCACTAAAATAGATTGCTGTGTATTTTGCAAAGTGTTGCTTGAAGTTTGACTTGTATGACTGCCATTGGCTTTCACGGCTGTTGCCATGAAAACTCCAAATCATGACAAAAAAATAGATGTCTGTACAGCAGAATAAAGGCAGCAGTTGTAAATAACATGCCAAGAAACGAATATGCCTAAGTAAGCATGCCATCACTGCTATATACTAAAGATTGCTCCTCCAAATGGAGCTCCAGCCAAGAAGAGAAATGGCAGTGATGAGTTCTTGTGCCATTTCATCCTCAGCCTTTCGCTCAGCAGCAGAATTAGCACCAGCGCCTTTCAAATCTGTTTAGCAGAACGGGGAGCAATGAGTCATTTCACAGAAGTCAAAAACCAATCAGCTGAGAACAGCTTTTGATCACAACTCCTCTGTGGCCCTTGCCTGGCCATAGGCCACCAGCTCACCTCCCTGTCCCCTGTGAGAGGGCCAGTGGCCCACAGAAGCTGGCAGCTTCCACAAGAGCAACGTGCGACTGCAGATTCTTTTGCTGGTGGATCTATTCATAAATGAGTTCTGTTTAAAACCATCCAGCTGCAGAAACTTGGCAAGGGGGCTGCTCCGCAACACAAGCACTAACTCAGTTGTCACTCTGGATACAGGGCTTTTACACAGTGTGACATTTGCACTGATGGATGAGGTACCCAAACTTGGTGTCTATGTAATAAATGCATATGAGTGAGTAAGCACATTTCATTCCCAAACAAAAATCATGCCTAGGAGAACAAGAAATCAACAAACACATTAGGGAAGGGAAAGGTCACAGGAGGGAGCTTTTCTCATTAACTGTTTAACTACCGAGAAGCTGAAAAGAGTAGTCACTTAGTCAATGTATGGAGAGCTAAAGGTCTCCATTGCTGCCTTCCTTCCCATCCATACCAGCATCTAACAACAGTGTACGCATGGATTTCTGATATTGCAAAACAATTTATGTCTTAGCATAGGCAAGAATCACTGAGATCGCTACCAACAAGATCTGAAATATTCTGGCCTGTTGGTTATAGCTTTAGCTTCTGGCACTGAGCCATAGTATACAGCAGAGGTGCAGCAGTATTACACCTCTATTAGTATATGCATGATTTAATTCAGCTGGTGTCTTATGTAAATGACCCACAAAGGATGAACGTATTCTCTGCTGGGTGAAACCTTGCCTGTTGCACGAACTACGTGATCAGTGGCCCTGGCCTACCCGCTGATTCCTCCAAATCCCTCAGGGTTTGTTCCAGTAACACAACACACCTACCCGTGTGCAATCTGCTAAGCCACCATTTGGACATTATTGCTAGGGAACCCTGATGTCCTTTTTAGCTTGGGTTACAAGGCAAAGCTTCACACACAGCCAATGCCTCTCTCTTTTCAGATCCAAATGCCCTCAGGGCCTCAGTATGGTGAGTTATCTCTTTTCTGAAACAATCCGCCATATTTACTTCACCACCGCGTATCTTTCTGATCATGTTTCTTCCTGCAGATCACAAAGAGAAGTCTGGCTTTCCACAGCTCTCCTAAATTCCCAGTCACCGCAGGTCACCTATCCTTTTCTTCCCCTATTTTCTGCATGCCATTTCAATGGCTTCTTAGGAAGGGGCAAATTCTCTCCCTTCTCCTCATCAGTGCATGGTCTTCCTCTTCCTCATCCTGCTAGCCAATGCAGGAAGGGAGCAGGGGACCGACAGCAAAGTTAGCGCAGAGCTACCTGTGGCACAGCAGCAGTGCTTTCTGCAGTGCGCTACGCCCCAGAAAGCTCTCTCCAGCCATCGGGTGGTCCAGGATCCATAATTTGAGACACACTGACAGGGAGAAACAGGCTTTCTCTGTTCTAGTCCAACACCATTTGGTGTTTTCTCTTACAGGCTGTTCTCTCCACCTCACTGCACAGAGAAAACACCCCAGAGTATCCTGTTCAGAGCCACTTCCTTACCCTACATCCCAGTGGATGCAGCTTCTGAAAGGAAGCAGAGTCGGCAAGGATGGAGTGCTTTTGGGAATCATTCCCAGCATATGGAGACTGCATTCTGCAGCAAGCGAGGGCAGTTCCCTCAGCAAGTGGAAAATGGGCTTCACCTCCCTGTGGTCTCACTGTGGTTTGCTTCCCTTGCGATATTATTTTTGAACAGCAGGCAGGAGTTCTGTGTTTCTTGTTCTGTTTAGTAAATCCAATAACCAAACCTGGCCCACTTCTGGGTGGTCCTCACGAAATACCAGAAAACCACGCCAAGGCCATGTGATATAATAATCATAAGAAATACAGGGATTGCTTTGACAGATACCTCAAAATCAGTTTTTCAAGAAATGGGATGTTTCAATCAATGTGTCCATTCCATTTGGGTTTTTTTTTCCCCTATTCCTTTTACTTATTCAGTGCCTTTGTTCTTCATTCTGGTAAACCAGAATTACCAGCCTGGAAAATGAAGATCACTGATGCATGATGCTTGACTTGGTCTGAGGCTGGGAGACGTTACACTACACAAAATGCCTTCCAGGTTAAAGAATTCAGATCTGAATTGCTAGGCAGACTGACTGCTTTCATGACCAAGAATAAGAAAGAGAGATGCAAAAAGCCAGCCATTAAAGCCCAAACGTAAGCATGGTTTCCTTTTATTTTGCTGAATACTTTGTGGGTAAAGTTAGTGCTGAAGGACTAATCTCAGTGCACAGGGCCAGCTTCAACCTTGCCAGGCGGTACGCCTGCCCACACACCCACAGCTCTGCCAGCAGACTTCACTCGCAGCAGCAGCCACCGCTGTCCCACCGCAGGGCCCCTGCACTCGCCGTTAGCCAACGCGCTTCAGCCATGACTTCCAGTGCCTGTGGTCCAGCTCTGGTCCTCCTCACTGACATCTGCACCAGCTCCACAAGCATCCATGCTTTCTGCCTCTAGAATTGCTTTTGGAACACACCAGCCGCTGGGGCGGAGGTGGGTGATGTGAGATGGGCTAAGGGAGAGGAAATAATCTGAGTCCCTTCTGACCTTGCAGAAGCCAGGGCACAGTGGATCGTCAGCCATTTCATCTCCCTGCGCATTGGGGATATCCCTAAACATGCTTAACTCAGAGGGAAAATAAACATTATGTTTCACCACTAACACACTCCTTCCCAGCTACCAACTATTAATGATGTTATACTTAACTAACATTTTTTCATTCACAGCTTTTTACAACTGCATTGTATATATGCACAGTCATTTCTGGAGAGGATAGGAACCCAAGTCTCTTCAGATCGAGAGGACAGGCTGGCCAGAGGCACTGTAGTATATTCCTGTTCTGATAGCAATCAAATCAATAATTATTTGGAGCAGAAAGGCTCTTCCTTCTTAAGGGCCTGATCCAAATCACAGTATGTCAGATGAACTTTGTTCTTTTCTTCAGTTGCCTGTGCAACAGCACCTAATTGGGCATCTATGCTCTTATTTGTCACTGCCCTGATTTAATTAATTGCTGTAGGATTAAAAATACTGGTTTAATTCATGCTCACATTAATATTAATCATTCTTGTCTCTCTTCGTAAACACAGGCCCTAATTCAAATATCACAATTTTACACAGCAACCACAGCCAAAACTGTGATAAAGGAGAATTTCATGATCGGAGGTTGGCCAATACAGAAACATAGCACAGCAACATGACCAAAGCAGAACAGTGTGATAGATTTTCCTCTTCCTTTACTCCCAGCTGCTGCAATTCATGTGAAATCTGTCTCAAGACAATGGGATCCCATGAAGCGAGCAATTGGTGCTGGGAAGAAGCAGTCAGCATTAAAGGGGATACACATCCTCCCTCTCCTCCTGGCATGGATATACACGTGGATAGACAGTCATTGCACTCCTGGGTGCCCTGCCACTTCCTCGTGATCTGTGAACTCAGCTACTAAGCTGCACTTACAGAGATGCTCAGGGTTAAATAGGCACACCCTGACCCTCCCGAAACCTTCATCCCACTGCCACCTGGCACTTCACAAACCTGCTAGCTTTCCTTTGCCATGTTACTTTCTCAAAGACCTGCCTCTGCTCTCCCAGCATGTGAATAATGTAAAAAAGACTGTTCTCTTTGTATTCAGTTAGTGAGGGAGAATGGTTTTGTGGTTAATGGACCAGGTGGGGACTCAGGAGATGTGACTTAGTTCCTAGCACTGCCACACGCTTCCCATGCGACCTTAGCTTCCCACACAGCCTTGTCGCATTCACCCAAACCAAAAGGAGAGTAACAGAGCAAGCATGATTTCAAACAGCAAGCCCAGGGTGCCAAACCCACCCAGTCATCGAAAGACCTGGCGCCAGTGACACCAATAGGCTGCTTCCCACACACGGCTTTGTGCAGCCAGGGTCACAGCCTGAGCGGAGCACTGTGCAGTGCCATCCCTCCTCTTCAGCAAGAAAACTGCACCGCAGTATTTCTGACTACAGTGATTTAGTGTCTATTCCCTTGCACTGCACTGAACCGAGCCAGCTGGGGCACAGGGAAGCCTAGGACAAACTGTGATGAAGGGGGCACCACTGTGAAGACAGAGAAAGGTTTGTATAACTGCAAAAGCAAAAGGTCAAATCCTTTATTTAAAAAATCTGTAAACAATTAAAGTAGCCACGAATATGGGAGGTATGAGTGCAGGCATTAATATTTAGGGGAGTGGAGGAAGGAAGACAGAGAGATGAAAGCTGAACACCTTTTTGAACCTCAGCCAAAGCTTTATCAACTGTATAACTAAGAGAACACATCCTGCTCAGTGAGACACGTATTCACCCTGTTTCATTACATTCTGTTCTGTCCTCAGTCATGATGGATCCTGCTGAGACTCGTGTTTAACAGCTCCTTCCTGGAGTGGCTCGAGCAACAACAAGAAAAAAAATATTGTGAAAGTCACACCCCATTGAAATTGCATCCTAAAGGGACCTGGCGAGTGCAGTAATTACCAGAATGACTATGAACACCAGGGCCACACTTGGCTCAGAGACTGCAGTACATGTTAAAATTAAGAAGGACTTTAAGCAGATGCAAGAAAAGTGGAAATTAGGGACCAAAGTGTAGGCATAAGAGCGATTCATCATTCCTGATAAGGAGCCATTAGGCTGGATTTTCATGGGAGCAGAACCTGGGGAAGCTGGCCTTTTTAAGCTTACAAATGCAGTGTAATCCCCAACTGTTTTCAGATAATGGAAAACTGCATTAACCTTTTAATGCTCTCCTGGTGACTCTATCACCCTCTTACAAGCCTCTCCGCTACTTTTTTTTGCACCCTCCAATTTCTCCAGATTCTGGTTTCCATCCTCTGGGGCCAATGCAAAATGCCTTGGTACACGAGATCAGAATCTGGCCACTTGTTATTTCAGCCAGAACAAGATTTCTGGCTTGTTTTAGCCATCGGGACAGCCTTGACATGCTTTGACTTGCCTGCACCAAAAATGTAAACAGCAGCGCTAAGTACAACAATTAACATTGTGTCTCTGCAGATGTTTGTTTCCCTTGAAGGAGCTTGGAATTTGAGTGGGGAAAAGCAGGATAGGCAGCGAACAGAGGCTAATGCAGTCTGGGGCAAACTTCCCAACTGCAGTTTTATAAACAGCTCAAGCTGCTCCCCTTTCTATCAGTGATGTCACTCCTAACCTTAGAGTGGGCTGCGGCATTGCGATCCATCATCTGTCAGCTGCTATTCCTTCCCCACCATAAAGCAGGAGGCACATGGTGTGTAAAGGCAGCTGGAGTCTTGAAGTGTTTCAGTTTCCTGTGAATGGAAGCCGGTAAGCTTCAGATTCCCTGGATTTTTCATACAAATTATCTCACCCAAGTCTGCAGATAATGCCGTCTAACAGTTGTAGGTTATAATTTCCAAACAGCAAGATAACCTTCATCATCAAGCAAAGGCAAAAATGCCATTAGCAGATAGAGAGGTGACTTAACTCAACCTAGCCATTTGCTCACAAGTCTGAATTTATGTCATCAGCTGTGATGAAATGAGTGTTTTCTTAGACAGATATGGACGGCTAACACAGCACAGAACTCAGCAATCTTCAAAGGACTCTGAGTTTTAAATTCTCTGGCTAAAGTCAAACATTTGTCTTTCTTATCACTTTCACTCGAAGGATGTGTTTTTGCAATATTACATCAGGTTCATTTGCCAACAGAAGAGGGCAAAAGGTGATGTCCAAGAGATGAACACTGCCTTCACTTACACGACAGTAACCCATCAGCTGCACTGGAATTACTCTGGGTTTCCAGTGAAGGACTTGACAGGAGGACCATAACACCCTGCTAGAACATTTCTTATATCACCATTGCAAGAGCTCCGTAAATCCAGCACTTTCCAGCTGAGACATTTCAGATGAGAGCTCAAAGTTGAGGTGATCAAATCATTAGCGCAGAGGTGGCTGAACAATGAATAACAACAGGACACTCGCCTTCCTTCCCCTGTCCAAAAAATGTGTTAAGTTAGAGTAATACAAAATGTAGAGTAATTCTGTGTCTAAACCTATTTTGCCTGCAATTATACCCTTTCACAGCATGAGTGCTGTAGGTTTTGGGAACAGGACATATTCTTTAACAGGTCACCTGCATTTTCTCATTCTCTTCTCAAATGACAGCACCTTGGATGCTCTTGTATCCTCCTTTAAACTGTTTCTGAGCCAATCCTGTTATGATTGCTTGCAGTGCTGCTCTCATCCCTCAACAGGCCATGAAAATCAAAGCAAATTTCATTTGCTTTGGAAGCAGATGCCTTGTGAAAAAAGCCTCTGTCTGTTTAGCAGCATGGCAGATTCATTCCTCCTGCAGTCAAAAGGTTTTTATTTTAGTGAGGTCACACAGTCAGAAATTGGCCAATTGAATACTCACCAAAGATCCTCTGCAAAAGCCTGATGTGATTCTACAGGACAGAGAAGTACCTTCAGCATCAGGTACAATGTTAGGGCATCTCATTATTCAAGTAGTGATGTGATTTCACTGCAGTACATTGTTATTATTATATACAGCAAATGTTGCTACATCAGTTTTACTTTCCTGCAGCCTCCCGTTGGGCTCACAGCAAAAGCAAATGAAGTGAGCAAAGAATGATTGTGGACACCGGACTCCTTTAGGTGTAGGAAAGGCTGGAGGTGACTGGCTTTTTTATGCAATACATGACTACAAATCCAGAGCTGGTTGTTTGCCACTTTTCTACCAAGATAAACAAAATATGCCCCTACTCTGTGCATGCAATTTTCCACAATGCCATGAACTCTGCAGGTGACAGCCTGGGCAAGGGAACAGAGCCAGCTCTCTGCACACACGCTGATTGGATTTCAATACACAATTGTGACAGATGTGGATATTTTTCAAAGCTATCTGCGTACTGGAGGATTTGAAGTGTTTCTTACCTGAGGCTACCTGCCAATAACTACTAGTATTCTTTGCAGCTGCAAACACCTTCAAAATGAATGCAGAGTTCCAACTAAGTCTGATGTTCAAACTCTGGCTCCAGATTCAAGGTATGTGAAGAATTCAATCAACCTACTCATGCATCTTCTTGAACAAAGATGAGTTGTTTTTCTTGACACAGCTTTTTGCTATACCTAGCCAAAGGCTCACCTAAACCCAGATGCATCACTAGGCTAGTGAGGTTAAGTCATGCCAGTGTCTCCACAGTGACATTAAAGGGAGCGACACCCTTTGCATCACAAGTAAACACCTTTGTGGCTTGAGACAGATGGGTCAGAGGGGAATACCTAGGCAGGGATGACCAGAAGGTTTCTGCACAGAAGAAGCTAAAGAAAAACACCCTAGCACAGTGCATTTAGCCATCACTAACACTTATCAAGTGCATCATTTGAAACAAAAATAAAATGCATTCCCTGTCTTCAAAGAACTTCCAAAGGCAGCTTGAATTCTTCATCCTTTTGCTAGCATGCTTGGAGTTACATTAGAAGCCACTTCTGGCACTAGCTGTTATCACATCCCGGTAACTGCAGCCCCCAGCTAGCCACATGTTGGCAGCAGCAGAGGAACGCAGCTGTAACACTATCTGACACACACCCGGAGAGTTCGTGCAGCCCCACTCACAGCTCCACTACACAGCGGGTATCAGTCCTACACACTAACTATAGACTTGCTGAAACATTATCATACATGAAGGACTAATTAGGTGTGCTGGGCCATTAGCCATCTCTGAACATTGACTGATGAAAAACATAATTAATGGCAGCTTTCATAAACAGACCCCAGAATGGTGAATTAAATTAAAAGGAAAACAGCTGTTGCTAATGGAAATAAGGACCATTTCTTGATTAAAATATCTGCCTGTCTTTCTGTGGGAGTTTTTCCAGAATGGTGGGATGGAAGAGTGTAACGAGATCTGGGAGCAGAGAATCTGCAAAGCTTCCTGCTGAAGAAAACACAACTTCCCTGGCTGATGAGTCACAATGTTTTCCTTTTGCAGATTTGAGTAGGGGAAGGAGCTGTACAATTGCCTTGTTCATCTCACTGCCAGTTTAAATGGCTTTATAAACCTCGGAGATCAACCTTGACATAAAAGAATCCATTTTGGCTTTAACATAAGATAATATTTCATATTACAGGAACCCACAGATATAGGAGGGTCTATATTTCAAAAGCTACTTGCTAAAGCCCTACCTACTAGTACAGAGCTCTGAATCCAGAAGACAACATCTCCACAAATCTCAGTTAAGCACATATATTGATTCTGACACCAAACTTCAGCAATGAATGCATGGCTGAGAACATCTATTGGAGGGAGACTTCCACTCAAAGAGAGCCGCTACGGACCCAGTAAAAGTTTGCTGGCATAAATGAAAGGGTCTGAAGGATAGAAAATGTCAGAATCAAGACTTTCAGGTCATGAGGCCGTTTCTTCATGCTGTGGTGACTCTGATCCTCTCTAACAAGTAGTACTGCAGGAAGAACCTACAGTATGGAACAGATAACATCCAGATTTTCATAGAAACTGAGCAACACAGCTTCATCTGCCTTCTACCATCTTCTCTGTGACAGAAGTCACACACCTGTGGGGTGAAAGTCTTCTTTCTGAGTCCCTGAAGTCATTTACTTTTACATTTACTTCATTTAGCGTAAACATTTTCAGCGTGCTTCCAACTGCCATTGGGACTTGTGTGTCATTAGATGTGGCCTTCTCACAGTTTTACTCTGTGTGTTTCCGTGTGTCCTCTGGCTCACAGACACTTTAGTCTGTCTTCAGGTAAAGTCTTGAATCATGGGTTTGATTCTCTGGGCAGGTGCTGAGCACTGTGTGTTACAAATTAATACTGGTACTTAACTGTTGACCAGTTCTTTGTAGATTTGCACCCCACCCTGTACCTGGGGCAGGAGAGCCTCTGCTCTGCCGCAATGACGCCATCAGTCTTGCTCTGCTTTGTTCAAAATGATAGATCTTTTCCATCACTCTGATGCCTGAGAGCTAAGCCCTGGAAATCCTATGCCCCATGAAGTCCGCTGACAAGGAAGTACATGCTCCATACCACCTGCGCCTTGAGAAATGAAGGCATATGAAAGGCTGTGTTCAGGCTGCCTTATCAGATTCAAAGTGGAAACTAAAGAGAGAGAAAGGTCTGAAAGATGAGCCAGCCAGGAATGCCTGTTGCTTTCACCTTTGATCCACGTGGTGCTTTGATGTGGTCTTTCAGTATTTCAGTCCTTCAGACAAGGTAACTTATCCCAGTCTGCAGCTCATGGCATCTCCAATGGATATAAATGAGGCAGCAAGCCGTGCTCTTCGGCTCTTGCTGAGGCACTGCCATTTAGCAATATAATTCAGTCCCAGCTCCCTTCCCATCCCCATTTTTTTCTCTGCCTGCAGAGTCTAAATGGAAATTCCCTCAAATAAATACAAAAGCACTTGATGTTCATCTAATGGCATTTCAGGGAAGGGAAGCATGAAACCACACAAGTTATTAATCTCCATAAAATGGTTTTATCAGAGGCCCAGAAGACAATTCCTTAGCCTGAGGAGGTCTGATCTTCCTTGTGAGATGTAAATGCATGACATTATGTGCAGAATGGGTGCTGCTTAAGAACCTAGATAGATACAGAGCAGGCATGTGGGAACGATCAGCATAAAACATTTCCTTTTAATGATGTGCACACTTCTGCTCCTTTGAGGGAGAACAACATGTGCACTGAATACTGCAGCACATTCTTCTAGTGATATGGAGGTCTTGATCTGCTGTTGAAGGCTCAGGCTCCAGATACTATTTGTATCACTGACTCAGCCAAAGGTTTGCCTCTCCATTGCTCATGATCACTCAGCCTCCCTGTGCCAGGGTTTTCCCACCTGCGAAATGGAAACAAAGTTCATGTCCATGGGTTCACCATTTGGGCAATGAGCTGAGCTGGAAAACCTGGCTCTGAAGTCCCTGGGGTTTGCTCCTCTCTGCAGTCAACAGCAGCATGGAGTTTATTTTTCTCCCATAAGATTATCCCTGCTTCTTCTTTCCCTCTCACAATAGCACCAAAGTGAGCCTGAATTCCCAAAGCCAGGCTGACTGAATCATGTTCAAAGGATCCCAAAACCAGTGTGGGAATGCAGCCTTTCTTGCCAGGGGCCTGGGTATACATCAGAGGGGTCCCGCTGGGTGGGAAAGGATCTGTCAGGCTCAGCTGCTGCAGTCTGAGGTGGTGGCACTGGAGCCGATCACTGCTCTTCCGCTGGTAGCTGCTGTCACAGCCCAGCCTATCACAGAAATCACAGCTCACAGCCACTGCAGTTCACAGTTCATTGCCGTAAATTAAATCACCAGCGTAAGGTAATACAGCAGACTGGGCATAGCAGAGGCCGAGGACCTGGCAGATATTTGTGCCTCTCTCCCCTTCCATTATGAAAACACAGGCTTGTGCTTCACCACCCCAGGAAGATTTGGCACAGTTTGTCTGTCAGTGTCCCAAGCAGCTCGCTGGAGGTCACGCAGGAAATGTGTGTCAGCTCAGATCATCATGCAGGGTGTTGGATTTGCATCTCCGGAGCCCAGGCAAACACCCCACCATGAGACTAACCTTTTCCTCCAAGGAGGGGCTGGCTGTAAGCGTCAACCCCCAAGCTCTTCAGTTACTACTGCTGCTGCCTGCCAGGCATGCGCCTGTCAAGCCACCTTGGGAGCAGCTGGCATGTGCGTTACGAGGAGCATTATTCTGTAGTTGCCTTCCTAAAGCTCTGTTGAAAAATCTGTCCCAAAGAACAGAAAGAGAGGTATTAGTTTAAACAAGCACTCCTTAACGTGCACGTGAAACAAGCCCTGGAAAGGGAGCAAAGCTGGAGCTATTCTTACTTGCTACCTCTTGTGCAGGCTTTAATTGCACATTATTCATTAATCCTTTGCTCTTCAGAGCAAACAGATCTGTTTCAAGACACTTGTCTTACATAAACAACCAGAAACCCTTCTGTATGAGTGTGTGTGTACACATCCACCCAAGGGAGCATTGCAGACACGTCGGAGATTCTTGTTTCCCTGTGCAAGTGCTGTGCTAGAACTGACAGAAATTAGTATTCGTTGTGTGTCTTTGTTGGGCTGGTTTTGAAATTGGTTTTACAAAATCTGCATGGGAATGCAAAGATAATTGCCTAGCTCCTGGTTAATTTAGGAACAGAGATGCTCTCAGGAGTGGCACTTGGAGGGTGGCAGATATTTGCAGGACTGCTCTGAGCTACAGGAGGCATCTCACCAAGGCACAGTTCATAACACAGCCCCTGGCAGGAGGGAGGAGATTCCTCCTCTCACCCACCAGGTGTTTGTGTCTGCTGCCACTCCCGTGCACTTGCTCTGCTGTCAGACCACATGCAGATTAGATATGCAATTCTGGGTCTAAAACTATTAGCACTCACCACAGCGATATGGTTTCATGGTCACTCTACAGAGAGCATCATTCTGGCACTGGGGCTGTGAAAACAGAAAGAAATTAACAACTGAGCTGCAGGAGAGGGCAAATTCTCCTTGTCCAGGGCTTTTATCTCTGTAACACAACTGCCATCTTGCTTAAAAAAAAGAGAAAAGTTATCTGGAAACAGAAACGAGGGAGAGAAAGGTGAAGAAGCAAATGCAGGGAGCACAGAAAAGTGTTCACAGGTCTCTGTCACACTTGGACTGCACATTCAGGAGAATCAAACACAAACGCAGCTCTGTTGTTCTTTGATTCAGTAGGAGTGAATCCTGGTCCTGTGGGGAGGAGGATGGGGTAACAGGCAATTGGTGCAGCAGGGAGACATTTTGAGCTGGATCTGGAGCCAGACTAACTATTGGCCAAAGTCATCTCTGGTATAACACTGCCAAAAGCAGCTCAGCATTCTTCACTTCCCTTGAGCTTCACCAGGGACAAACGTGGCTGGGCCTCAACCCGGATAATCCAGCTGTGGTAGGACTCAAGCTCAGCAAACTGAATGGCCTTGCGGGCACTTGCCAACCTGACACGTCTGAGTTCGTGAACTGCAGATGGTGCTGGCCCATGTATTTCATTTTCCCTCGACATCCCCAAGCAAAGCGAGTCAAGCGTGCCTTACCACAGCGCCTGGGAGACCGCGGGCAGGAAGGGATCAAATTTTCCAGTTTTGCCTGAAGCGTGTCACCACATCAGCAGACAACTCCTTTGCCTAATGCCAGTGTATTGTGTGTCACCTCATATTTCACACGATACAACACAGTCCAGTGATGCAAGTCCTTTCTCCTGCTGGCTGACCGGTATTTATGGAGATAGCAGTTACCAGGAAGCAAGGATTTAGGGCACGCAAGGGCTGGTGGTGGCACAGAGCCCTTGCTACTGGTGGGTGGGATTCCTTTACCTCTCCCTGAACTCCTGCCAGGCCACTCAGCACATCTCCAGCCACAAGAAGTTTGCAGCTGTTTTGGTTTGAAGTACCAGAGGAGGGGAGAAGCAGGGAAGGCTCTATCAGCTCCTCCCAGGGAATGTGGTTCAGTTCCTCACACCTCATCTTTGGTCAGGAAACTGAGATGCGGATAGGCAAAGCTGCTGAGCCTACTTAGACAGAATACCTCAAGAAAATATGCAGAGCCAAATTATGTCCCGTTAACTTCTCCCAGCCCACCATCTTCCACAGCTATGCTGCAGGGAAAGCAGGTCAGCATTTGGACCATTACCTTGGACCCCTGCTACTGAACACCTCCTGCTCTCTTGCATGCTCTCACTTGCAATGGTGGGGAAAGGCAGTGTTCTTATCTAGGACACTGAAGTACCAAGAATAACCCAGATCCAGGCACCCTAAATCCCACCATGGTCCTTGTACTCAGTGTTTCCTGCTGGCTGACTACTGCTGATGGCCTCTTCTATGGATTTTAAGAGGGACACAGCAGGCAGAAGCCAGGGTGGATATTCCCATGCAAGGAAAATGGGGTGGCTGTGTCAGGGTAACAAGCCAGCCTGGACTGGCACAGGCTGGATCCAGCCCTCCCTCAGGTATAATAATTCAGACATGGGTCTTTTTTCCTGCAGCTCAGCTCAGGGCTCCAAGAATCCCGAGCCCTCTATGGTCAATGGTGGATGTACTCCAAGCATGGGAAGATGTGAGCACCCCTGCAAAGCACAGACAAAGGGCACTGGACTACCTTTCCCAACAGGGATGCAATAAGGCCAGCAGAGCACAGGGATGGGGCCATACACCCTGGAGACCACAGAGCCTCCCAGATCAGCCTATACATGGCAGCATGGAGGTGGGAGATTGAAGTAACCCTCTGCCCACTCTGAGCACTGCTGCCGTCATTCACAGTGCGCTGGATGATCCTCTCCCAGCAATGGGGGTGAGTGGGGAGTTTAGGGCACAGACAATTGAAGAGGATATTCAGTACCACTGCAGACCAGCTGGAGCCCACAGGCAACAGCTGAAGGGCCCTGGCCTAAAGCCAGCCACTGGGACATCAGTGGGAGGTAAACTAGTTGAGTGTGGGCTGCATGAGTCATCCAAGGTCGGACATCCATGTCTTCAGAGGGATCAGATGAGGATAGCTTGGAGAAAAACTAGTTGTCAAATCATCATCATGCTCCTTTGCCTCAGTTTCTTCAAACTGGGGACAATAAGATATGTTCCTGTGAGGCCTTGCTCTGTGGAATGGAAGATCACAGATGGTGGTAAAATTGTTTCTGGAGACACTGTAATTCTTTTATCTGAGCAACAGGAAGAAAAGAGAAAGAAATGAGAGCAGTTCCTTTCTTGGAGCTGCTGGTCTGCTGTTCCTTGCAACCCCTTTGTTTTGATTTCACTTGTATGGTTTGTACTTTTTTTTATTACTGTGATGCTATTTAAGGCAGAAAAGGGATTTCATCATCTCCCCATGGCCATTCTCAGCTGCAGCTCTGACCCCCCCTCCCCACCTTGCTCCACTTGGTCTAATAAACTTTTTTTTTTGCTTGGTCTAGTTTCCTTCCTTGCACTCTTACATCATCTTTGTACTTATCTCAGATTCTAGCATTTCCCATTTCTAAGCACCTCTGAGAATAGCAATAAACACCACATACGACAGTATCTTGGCATAATACGTCAGCTGCAAGCAGCAGTCATAAGTGACAGAAAATTGGTCTGGAAATCTACGATTCCTTCTTTAGAGGATACCCACTTGCTAGCCACTTGGCACCGATTCATTAAGAAAATCAGTATTTACAGTTCCTGATTCTACAGAACAATCTAGGCCAAAAAGTGAAGATTTGTTGAGTAGGAACTTGCTCTTATGTGCCCTCTGCTGCCCCCAAATGGCATTGAAATTAGCAGGGTCATTCCTTCTTTCCCTCTCGTTTCAGAATAATTTATGGTTATTGCTATTCATTACAAAGCAGAGTCAGACTACTTCTGTGCAAGATAATACTCATTATGCAGACTTTCTGACTAGATTTTTTTCACTATTTCATTGATTAATTTTACATTGTAATGTGCAAAAACTTATTCATATCTTTATTAGCCTGACTTGTTTCCTGCATTTATGAAAAAGATCTTTCTTTGATAACAGTTGTTATTGCTGGAATGAATGTCAGACCATGATCTACTGTAATACATCTTTCTGAATTGCCTTCTCTAATTTTATTAGTTGAAAAAAACAACACCTAATTTAAAGAGATAAAGCCTTCTGGAAGTGGAACATTGCCACTAATTAGGATAACAAGCATATAGGAATGAGTTGCTGGGGATACTGGAGTCTAAGTTTCTTTTTCTAACACAAGCATAGGCATCTTTTTCTGGAACAGTCTTCCTTCTTCTTCTGAAATTCTGCTGCTTTGGGGGAAACTATTGACACTAATTTCCTTATCTATTATTCCTTTGGGGTAAATGCTGACCAGGACTCAGCAGCTCCAGATTCAGGTCCTGGGTTTGCTATAAATACCCTGTGCGACCTTGAGCAAGCCACTGTTGTTCTGTGACTTGGTTTTTCCATCTGTAAAATGGCAGTAATGATGAATCCTGTGTTTTATTGCCAGCTTTTACATTAAGCATATCTGCAGGGGAACTGCTTGCTGAATCTCTTGTTCATGTCTTGGTTCCTCATCTCTAAAAGAGGAATAATAATACTTCCCTTGTCTACTTATTTTGATTACAATCTTTTCATGTGTGGATATGTTTGAAGTGCTGTGGGACTCTGCCACAGTATGCAAACAGCACACTTTCCTCCTCTCTTAATCCAGACGCAGTACCGTTCGAACCTTGAATGTGGGTTTGCAGAGTGGCTTTGAGCTAACTCCCCTCAGCACTCCAGCGTGTCAGCTGCAGTATCTTGACCTCTCAGGGAAAGCTGCTTCGACTTGCACTAAAGCACATGAGAAGCACTCACAGAGCATACTGTGCTAGCTAAATAGCAGGGTAACATCATTACTGTGGTCAATAGCAAACAGCTAGGGGACAGAAACATCTTGAATTCACACTGCTATTTCTGTGGATGAACATCTAACCACTGTTGTACATCCAGACCCACAACTTCTGCTCAGCTAAAACATACATCCGTAACAGCTAGGTATCCCATCTTGATCTAAAATCTTTGGATATATATCTTACAAGAAAGAGACCAGTAACAAATTTTTACATTTGATACATCAATTTAAATACATAATGTCTTCACATGACTACTGGAGAGGTAGTTAGAATAAGCAGAGATATAAATGCCTGCAATGAGCAATCTTTTATCTTTGCTGCAGAGGTGACCTAACACCATGGTGACACAGAAGATTTAATATAGTGCCCAGCTGAAGAAAGGAATTTTGCACAATATTAGATGACAAAGTTGTTCCATTGTTTAAGTACCACAGGCATTATTCGCTGGTCACAAGACTGGGGTACGAGCTCATAGACTGTAACTCTCATATCTACCTTTGAACAAGGTTGCCTGTCTAATTATGTTTGTGAAGTATGTCTGCCTGTAAACATCAAACTTTTGCAGCTGAATTTCGATTAAAAAATTCCTCCCAGCCCTCCAAGCAGACACAGCAGTCTTCACTGCCTACCCAGCCTGAAGACTTGATTCCACCTGGATTGACTGCATTTCAGTAGCAGTGGAGGAGTACAGACACATTTACAGGATCCATTCTACCATTTTTCAGCGTGCAGAAGAGCAGCTGAACTCAAGGCAGCATTTGAGTGCAGAGCAAAAGAGGACAGAGCCCACTTAGAGATGTGAGGTTTTTTCTCTTTATAATTTAAACATCCATTACTTAGGGTCTCTGCATGACCAACTTATTATTCGTTTTCAGATGTTCTTCTCTAATTCATTAGATTCTACAATCTGCTGTTAAAATTCTGGTAAAGTTAGATCAATATGAAAAGACAGTTTGTTCAACCTCAGTTTTCCAGGAAGAGTACATAATGCCAAGAGTTTGAACCCAGGGAAAATAACAGTTCTTTGTTTAGATTTCCAATGGGTGCATTCAGATTATAGATCATCAGAATAAATAAATTATGGGCAACTATGTCTAATTTTCTTTTAAGAAAGTTGGAATACCAAGAGCTGGTTAAGAAACCAAGGGACTGACTTTTTAAAACAGCACAGGCGATTCTTACTCACATCTCACTGCCTTGCAGCACCACCTACAGAGAGACTGCCAGAATCACTCCCACTGCCAAAAATGGGGGAAACTCCCAGTTCACTTGCCAAACAAATCCTGGTTCAATGATTAACACACTGGAAACTGCGAGTCTGACAGCTCTGAAACCTGAAAATCTGCTACAGGATAAAGGCAAGAACATGGTCTATTTTTCAAAAAGCCCCTCAATTCCCATGCAGAAGATGCACCTCTAGCAATGACAGAGCTAACCCAGCCACTTTGCTGATTTTTTCTTTAGAAACTTTCCTGCAAGAGAACATTTCTGGCAGCCAAGTGTCCCAGCTGCAAAAGGATGATGGGATTTTCCAGGGCAAAATGCACTTAATGGTCCATTAATCCTACCTTTGGCACAAGCTGATTGTTTAGGCTTCAAAAGACTGCAATATTTCACCTCCTCCGTGTATCTACTCAATTACACAAGATAAAATGTCACGGAGATTGACCTTCATCACCGAAGCATAAGGTCTGTTTGCCCTTGACTTAGCCTGGGTAGCTAAACAGTGGTGATACAGGGACTGGACTGGAAGAAAGGAGTTTGCAAGCATAGTTTAAAAACTGGCTTTTGAATTATGGCTCTGATTATCTTCCCATTAAAAAAAAAATGCTTAGCTATTTGCCTCAAATTAGAATGTTCTTCTGAAATATGAAGTATTGTCTTCCTCCAGAAGCCTGATCCAAATGCCATGGTAGTAACTGGAAAGTTCCCACCATTTTGGATCAAGCCTTGGCTGTGGGAGGCAGTGGGTGCAGGAATGTGCAAGTGCAGGCAGCATTGCTATCTCATTGCTCATTAAGAACAGCAGAAAAGAACAGGCACTAAAAAAGCAGATAAAAGGGCAAAGGAAGACATAGGCTCCAAATCTGTGGCAGTGACCTTTAGCATCAAGAAGCAACAGCCCAAAATATTAACAGTATATGCTTAGAAAAGATGTATTTAGGGATACATGCTGTCTTAGGAGGGGAAAATAGGATCCTTTTCATGAACGGATTGAGTGCTACCTTATAATGCGTCTGTTTGTGCTTGCCATGCTTGTAGGAAGGATATACCAGGACCTCATTCCTCTAATGGTTAAACATTTTCTTATTTCCAGCCTACATTTATTCAACCAGACAAAATAATATACTAGCTTTTCTCTGTTTAGAAAACTAGATACCTTACAAAGTCACAAAAAACTAGTCACCCTACGTAGCACCATCCACCTTCAGTAAATGGATGTTGTATTTTAGCCCGTTTCTATCTGCCATCATGTCTGATATTATTCTTTCCTGCTAAATTTATCCAAAAGTTTTGTATTTTATTTGGATCAGACTTCAGTTATTTTTCCTCTTTTTAAATGCTGGAACAATTTTTCCCATTCTCGAATTGTGTTGTGTTGCTCCTGCAGTGATGCTGTTACACAGCCAGATATAATCTTGATAGGCCAGTGCTGTTAGATGTCTGGGTCAGAATTAGAGTATTTCAGTTGAAAGGGACCTATAACGATCATCTAGCCCAAATTATCGTTTCATTATGATCTTTATGATTTGTTCTACTTGGGTGAGATAATTTCTATCTCCATGCATTTATTTCCTCTGTGTACATTTCCACTAGATATATTATGCATTCATTTGTGTCCTGCCTCTCCCTTTCATCACCCCTACCTCTTCTCTCCTTCATCTCCTGGTATGTACACCTGAAAAACATTTTGCTATTTGTTTTAATTTCCTTTGCAAGGTCTAACTCAGATTTACTTCTGGCACACTTCCCTTTATGCCTATACTTCCTAACGTCTAAGACTTAGTTGTCTTTGATTAATCTTTTTTTCCGTTCCTTCTACTCCCTTTGCTTATTCCTAATATCCACTTTGAAGTGGTTATTCACCAAGTTAGGTCTGGACCCCTTCCTTGCAGTTTTATTCCTCTGTGTACAAGTCTACAATACTTTTTATAGCCACTGCTTAATTTCCAAGCCTGCCCAACACGCAAACCTTTTTAAACTGCCAAAAATCAGGAAGCAAAAGATGTTAATTGCTGGTGTGTACCAACTTCCAGCACATTAGGCTTCCCATTGGGTTCATGTTCACCATCCCAATGTGTGAGAGATTCCAACCGGTTTTCCCTGCACATGCATCCAGAGCTGAGAGATCACAGGGAGACCGCCGACAGCAGGAGAAATTCCTCTCGACCTACAGCCATGGCAGCAGTGCCAAGAGAAGGCTGGAAGGTCATTAGCCGAAACTGTTCTCATGAATAAAAAATTGTTACAGTAGATTAAAAATTAGCATGAAGAAAGTACATATATTTTTAAAGTCTCTGTCAGGCAGCCAAAATGAAAACAGATTTCACCAGACCACGAAAATGAAACGCGTGCGTTAGTCCTCGTATGACTGGAGCTTATTTCCTTGCTAAATTCCAAGTTTCAGGTCTCTCCCGCTGAGACAGAAGGGCTGCTCAAAAAAACTCCCCAAATGCCTTATAATAGCAAAGGAATACTTTTTTTTATTTCTCAATGTACAAGTTCACCCAGGAGGTTAGATAAAACGAGGTAACATTTCCAGAAAATGTGGTTGTGATTACAGTCACTGTTCCTACCATATGTGTAAATACTAGTTGTTTGGGGTTTTTTTTT
>VYZV01016688.1:0-23760 GCA_013401275.1 Pandion haliaetus
GAGCTGTGGGTCTAGCACTACTGCAATGCTTGAAGGAATCTGTTTTCATCAGTGGGTGCAAAGGACACAGGACACTAAGTTAAATTCTCTATTGTGCTTACATTCATTACGTCCTCTCTTACACCCATGCAATAGCCAGGCAAGACAACCCATCCCGTCAGTCAAAGAACCTGCACTATTAGAACTGTTTCACCAAAGGAAAGAAAAAAAGGCTTTTATCATTCCAGATACTTTGTGATTCCTTTCTGAATAAGAAAGGCCTTGACGTTTTGAAAATTTCTCCAAAAACTGCACTGCTGCTTCTGAAAAGGAGCAACTGTCTACAAGACTTAAATGAAAATAAAAACCCCTACCTCATATGGCAGGCCAAATGCATAAGAAAGTAATGAAATACAGCGTACCTAATTTTCAACTCACACCACTCAGCACAGCTCAATGACTTCAGTGTCAAAATATTTGAGGACCTGCCATCTGTTTTCAAAGGGAAAAATATACTCACTCAAAAGAAAAAGGCTAATGTTAGGTAGTACAAGTGTAGGAGTTTCCTGCTAGATCAGAAAGATGCTGTTCAAAAAGTATGTGACACTGCTCAGTTTTCTGCAGTCTGAAGAGATTGCTCCATGTATAATCTATACACATTTAGAGAAGTACTTTTAAAGTATTATTAAAAAGAGAAATCAAAACAGGAACAAGCTCTTTGGAGGCCGGTAATGAAAACATCCTTCCTTCTTACTGAAAAAACATGTTGATTATCTATTGTGTCTTCTCATTACTGACAAAGTAGACTAAAACTTCCCATTCTCAACAATTGCTTAAAGGGAACCCAATATTTTCTCATGCAGCTTATCATGAAATATTTACTTCTTATCTAGCTATATAGCAGAAACAGGATTTCACCCATCTACTCAATGGTCAGTGTCAAAAAGAACCTTTCCTGAGAATGTGAAGGCAGAGAAAGGCCTTCTTGAGTTTCAGTATTCATTCCAGAAATGAAAAAAGGAAAGCAAACTATTTAAGTAGAAGTTTCACTGCTCCCATTTAAAACACTGTGAAAGCTGGTAACTCTGATGAGACATCAGGACAATTCTGATGTCTTCTGATCAGTCAGTTGAGTTAAAAGACTCAAAACCAGGAAGACTGGGGATGGGTTTCACCAATACCATTCCCATTCTCTCACAGCCAGATCAATGAGAAACAGTCAAGTTGCAAACTGAAGAACAAATTTGTAAAGATGCTTTTAACGGGCTAGAAACTGTGATGGGGTGGGGAAGGANTGGATTCCTAATATGATTTTTCCATGTACAAAATAGTATTCTTCTCAGTTTTAAACACTAGAGTAGGTGAAGTAAGAAACAGCTGCTGAGCACTTCAAATTTTTCAAATGCTGCTCTTTGTCTTTTGATGACAAGAAAGCCAGTTTTGCAGGAACCATGCTGCAGCCTCATATATCTCCAAAACCTACTTTGGCCTCCGTTTTTGCTTTCCAGTTAAGAAGGCTTATTTAAAGGGCGCTTGCACAAGGATTGAAGTATTTGAAGCAAAACCAGGAGGCTGGCTTCAACATTACCAGTTTCATCATTATTAATGAGAATAATAACCATAATAATTCAAAAATAAGCCCAAGGCTTTTCAATACCTTCTAGGTTCAGTAGTAACTGTTAATGCTGGACTTGGTATTATACCCTCATAGGATGGGCAACAATAAACCACATCATTTGCAAATGTGAGCTGATACTAAAATCTGATAAAGGAGAAGAAAAGGGATCTGCTCTCATCAAAAATATTTTTCATTTAAGATACTTTCTTGTTTATTAAAAGAAGAAAGATCAACTGTTGTCATCACATTTTTGTAGTCACTACGATCAACTTCATTAAAACAAACACTTGAGAGTCTTTTTAAAACATAAAACTTCACTGCAAGAGCAGACACAGGAAAAGAAAAANTGCTGGTGAGGCTTCCTGGCAAAAAATGTTCTTACCTCATCCTCTGCATTGTCTGTTGTAAATACTGCCCTGCAAGTTAAAGACACAGGAAAACCTCTTGGTTGATGGGTTCACATCTGTGTCTCTTAAGTTGTGCTTGAAAGGATATCTCTATTGTCTAATACAATCTACCTGAAATTTTATCTGATGAGCTGTGGGTATCAATGACATACAATTGACAATTTCTTGCCAACTGTCCTCAAAATTATGGGAAACTAAAAGGGACTTGTAACTCACTTTGGTACAATTTATCTAAAAACATGAGCTCAGCTTTGTTTGCGCTGGAAGGATGCCATTAATTCTAGTAGTTACTTCCAATGTAAACTAGCTTAATCAAAGTTGTCAAGGCCAGCACTCAAATCTGCTACTTTGTAGGAAGTGTAGGCCTCTTACTAGGTATAAAACCCTCCTGGATTTCTTGGCTACCAGAAGGCCCCACTTTTTCTAGCCATCTCACCAATTTTAAGGGCCGAGTTGGGCAGTACAATATTTGTATCTGGCATCCAGATCCATTGGCTACTTTGGGCTGAAAGACTGATGAGTAGGGGTCAGATTCTATTCCACTATCTTTGCATTTTGTTACTGTTTGTATCTCTCCTAAATCCTTATTTTGTCTTCTGCTTTCACTGTGATTCAATGTTCTGTAAGCAGATTGTGTGAAGGAAAACTAACCTGATGCTGCATCTTTTGCGTTATAGC
Source organism: Pandion haliaetus (assembly GCA_013401275.1). NCBI lineage: Eukaryota > Metazoa > Chordata > Aves > Accipitriformes > Pandionidae > Pandion > Pandion haliaetus. The sequence goes on from VYZV01016688.1 coordinate 2,683, forward strand.
CTTAGAACTTCTCAGATTAGCTAGTAGCATCTAATGGCAGCAGACTTTTAAAGATATTTATATGGACAAAATGAAAACTTTGGAAGACTTCTTTTAATTTGACAGGTGCAAGTAGAAGTAAAATGCCTCATCTATCTAGCAGCAGAGGCACAAACTATTAAACATGAAATTTAGTCTAGCTCTATGCACATCAAATTAAGCAATATATTTTGGCACAGAAATGAGTAAACTATGCTTGCCTTTGACTACACAACTCACTAGGGAGATTTTTGCAATGCCTGTGTATTAAGCAATAACTAAGATGCAAAAAGTCAATGACTCAAGACTCTCTCTCCAGAGTCCCTGCATTGTTTGAATCATTTTCCTGTCTGCGCTACAGACATCCAGTAGATAGGTGACCTAATTTGTCACTGGAGAGGAGTGGGCTAACAACAGTCTCCGTACCAACTGAGAGGTTAGTACAGACTCTTCTAAATACGTATGCACAAGCACAATTTTTTCCAAGATTCCCAATACCCTACCCACTGGAAGACAAAACTAGTGGAGAACATGCCTGTATCTCATGATTTTCAGGCCTGCAGCTGCACCTGTGCTATGTGGAGCAGCATGAGAGAAAGGAGAGGGCCTGTGGGCTGTCCCCTCCCACACAGTCATACAGAGGCCAGCCACAACTGAGACCCTCATGTGTGTACCAGCGCTGAGCCCGAGTCATGAACTACAGAACAAGATTTGGATACAGGCTTCTGCCAAATTAGAAGCGCTTGATCCAATGCACCAACCTGGCTCTACCTATTGGTGAGGAAGTCCAGGTCTCAAATACTCACAGCAGGTCACAATGTAATGCATTCCCTATGTGCTGAATATTAATTATAATGAACATAATTTCCTTAAATTCCTGCCTTACAGCTTGTTCCTATATTCTTGGATTTTATATGTAATTAAATGTAAGTATCTTCAATAAAAGAAATAAAATATGTTCATATAACGGATGAATATATATATATTAATCAATTCACGTAACATTCATTTTCACTCAAGGAGGCCATTTAAACAAAGATATTTAAGCATATATTTAAATCCTAACTCACAGGTCTACATTTTCATTGGTCTCTTTTTCACACAGTTGCCTTCTTCAAACTTAAGTTGTCAAACAAAGGAGTCTGAACAGGACCTACATCTGGCATGTAGTGTTCTTTACGCATATGAAACCACAATGAAGTCACCAAGGACTCTGATGTAAAAACTGTTGCTATGGAAAGGACTTGAAGTAAAAAGATACCATTTGCTGAGCTACCAAACCTGCTGAAGACAGGAAAAAACAGAATTCTGTTTAAAATATTTAAACTAGTCATTTACAAAAATAATTCTATTGAAGATTAGTTATCAGATAACAGCAAGTCTCACCAAAATCAGCTGGAGTTGTATCAGGCTGCACCAACTACACTCAAACCATAGAGCTTCTTTTAAAGCTGCTTTCCTGCAAATATCTCTCTAAGATTAGCGGTCCATTATGTGAATTGTTCTCCCATCCCATATTGTACTTTACTTCTGTAAAGCAGGAGTCCTCACATAGCCACAAACAAACGGATTCACAACTCCACATTTCCCCTCCCTGAGAAAACACTACCTTTTTGCTTGCTGTTAGGGATTCTACTTCATTGCCACTGACCACCATAATATGAAAAAATTTTCCCAGAATGAGATGGCCGGAGGCTACATAGAATGTGGAAGCTATTCACAACATGCAAAATTATAGAAGCAAGTCAAAGTTGGTAGGAAGACATAGCATAGTTTATTACGTACGTATTTGGAAAAACATACACGTTTTCAGGAATACCAGCTCTTCTGTTTCAAAACCTCAGGCTTATGTATCTGAAAGTTGGTCTGTTTTCCCAAAGTTTGCCCTAATATTATCCACTAAATCAAGATCTGACACTTAGAGTAACAGGCACTGTCAAAGCTGATGAGCCTTAAAATCTACAGTTTCCCTGTGGAAAGCAAAGATACTCAGGCAAACAAGGTGTGAAAGTGCGAGGAATAACAGATTGCAGGCCCAGAAGGCAGGAAGACAGGTTGTATCCCCACCACTTGTCAGAGAAGGACAGGTGATGATCAGCAAGTCAGGGTTGGCCACCTTAGATTTGACCTTACGTGGAGACATCCTAGAAGATGCATCTAAGGGAGACAGGGTGATACCTAACATTGAGAGCAGAGCAGGAAAGGAGAAGTTATGTGAGCCCTAAGTGTAAAGATGGCAGATGAAGAACCTCCCCAAGATGCCCCAGGTATACCAGCCAAAAAACACTGCCAGAGGCGATAACTGTCTTCTATCTAGGCCAAATGCCCGAATTGGCATTTTTCTATTATTTTGAAACAAATTATTTTCTTGGGATGGTGTTGCTCGTATCACAGATGGCTTTTGCAATGCTCTGTTAAGACTTTCAGTCATCATGAACCTTGATGCAACAACCACAAGTGTGGATATATACAACAAAGCTGCAGGTCACCCACAGACCTCCTAGCTCTGACCATAAAAAAGCACGGACATCTGAGCAGTCTGCTCAGTTTTATTTCGGGATTTTTCCACAACATCTCCTTTATGCTCATCCTTTTGCAGTTCAGAGTATGTGCATGGTTATCAACACACCTTCCATGTACCAGCAGCATTCCCCTACCACCACTCAGCAGCATCCAGAGGATGGCCTTCTCTGCACACGTCAGCAAGTACACTGCAAAGCACACTGTGCTGCTTTGCAAAGGACAGTTATTTAGATTCGAGGCTATTGAGAAAGTTGCTGTTAAAAATATCTAGTGACTGAGTTGTTCAAAATGGCAAAAATTATGTTCAGTTCCTGTAAGTAACACTGGGACTGAGGCTAAAAGCTTTCAGGTAATTTCAGCTGAATGAGAAAAAACAAGAAATAGTGTCACTCAGGAGCTATTGCTTTGCCTGTTTCTCTCCCTCAAAAATCAAGTAAGTTTTCTTTAACTGATCACTTTTTAAAATTTATGCAGGTTTTTTTCCAGCTCTGTGGCAGATGTGGTATTTCTGAAACTACTGTTTTTGGGTTTCTAATTTATATGTGGACTTTTCTTTGGTTTGTCACAATGCAAAAAGTGATGCTGAAAGTTTCCTTCATGATTTCCATCGTTATATTTAGGGTGAGAGGAGAGTTAATTCCTTTCAAATCAAAGCCCTTTGTTCAGCAAGAAGCATGACAAAACTTTACACTTAAATTTTGGTGGTAAGGTCTGCTACAATCCTGAGACTCTCCCTTCTTTATCTGCCCTACCCTATCCACTCCAAGGTGTTCAGTAAATCAGGTTCAAAATACTATCACCTTATAAACCAGGGCTGAATTCAAAATGAGTGAGAAGCAGTTAGAAGAATTAATTTAATGTATTATCAACCCACTATAGCACCCGGTACTCCTTAAAAGACCATTATGTAATTCCAGGTTCAATATACATTATGACATCCTCAGGTGGTTTCACTGAACCTGTATGTTATCAAGGCTAAATTAATATGATTAAATAAACATGTAGACAACATACTCATCCCATGAAAAAGCAATGACCTGGACATCTCAGCAGCATTTCCGTATTTATCTTCACAATTCAGGCCACTTCAAAATCAGGTAGAAAAGTGCTATCAGTATACCAGTATAGCATACACACTATCAAAGTCAAATAGACCCCATCAAGCTCTTTGGTTTAAACAGTTAAAAGCATTCATCGCCAAATAGTGGTACAGCTAGATATAAAAGAGAACAGTCACAGCTGCATCACATCAGGTCTTAGATGTAAATTAAAGGGCTTTTCTATGTAAATAGGGAATAGTTTCAGGGATCCAACAGAGCACAACAAGCTCTTCCTGTTTGAACAACGGTACAAAATACATACAGTTTAACGCTCTGCCCTTGCCGGGACTCTCACGGTTTCTGCAAATATGCAAACAAGCCTGAAAAATCAACACACTTCCAACGAAAACCCAGGAAAACCGATTCGTCATGGGGAAGTCAGGAAATAACGACTTAGCCAAAGGGAGCAGGATGAACTTTAAAATAGTCTAAAAGTGGGACTTCAGGCCCCTGTAGAGGTCACACCGAGTTCAGCAGCAGCAGAGGGAGACCGGTAACTCAAGGGACTGCAAGCACAACGGTAGAACGATGCCCACTTGCACCCCACCTCTGCAAGCGTAACGGTAAGACGATGCCCACTTGCGTTACACTTTGCACGACACCAGGTGCGCTCCCGCTTTGCAACCATCACGACAAAGGCCGCTCGATACCGCAGAGCGGCGGGCGGGCCCCCCCGCCTCCCCCGGCACGGCCCCGCACTCACCCGGGGCGAGCACCGCCCCAGGGCGGGCGGCAGCGCGTTGCTGCGTTACACGTCCGCCGCGCCAGGACTGGCCGGGCTGGGTGGCCGTGTTGCCTGCTGGCCGGACGTGAAAGTTACTTCGAGTATCTTAGAAGAGACTCTCCGCGTGTGTCAAGGGTCCCCCTAGCCGTACTGATGCTCCATTAGCCCCAAAATGTGAACTTGGCCTTTTGCAGCGTTCTAGATTCCTCAATACCCACCGTTCGACCGCACCACGTTCACACTCATGTCTCGTACGCGCTGCCGGGATGGTATAGAGAGACCTTAATGTAAATTCAGACCTGCTCTGCTCTTGAGAAAAACTCCAGTCGACTACTAGCTTTGTAAGTTTTGAAGGGCTCTCTTGCAAAAATATTCTTTCTGCAACCGATACATGTACTGAAATTAGCAACAATGAAATATTTACATACCGGACAAGAAAAGTGTGGCTATGGTCTAAAACCCATGCAATTTTTAATTCAAAGATTACCAGCATTATTAAACTAACCAACTATAATACATCTAGCAGGTTGCAATGCATATGATTCATCTAGAAAGCTGTTCCAGTAAAAAACATTAATTTATATACAGGGCTGAAATATACAATTAGCTGTCATTACAGAACATCCTTTAACAATCACAGCCAGGTGACCATGGTTATTCACAATTTGTGGATACACAAATTGGTGTTCTCTAAAATGAAACAGAAGTTCCTGTATTTTTCTAGAATGAAGCGTATGCACTGGAAAACTATGCTGACTGGAAGTGAGGAAAGGGTGACCAGTATTTGTCCTACACAGTTTTTTCTTCTTCCTTGTTGCTGTTTTATGTCAGTACTTGGTGACTTGACCTTCTGTTGCACAACAAGCACTTAAACCAAAAAATGTTCATTCTGTTTCCTTCTTCATCCCACGTAACTGCCACTGACATGGCAATACTGATAGCCAAAAGAAATTTCGATGTGAGCATTAGGAGCAGCTTATCTTCTGAATGAAAACAAGAACAAACACAGAAGTACACAGAAAGGATTCACTAATTGCCTCTCTTGCAAGACTCAGTAGATGAACTAAAATACACAGTGGCAGCAGGTTTTTTTCGAAATTATTAAAATAAATGTTCCGGACTTGCAGAGAAGAGTGGAATTGAAGAAGTAAATACTAGAACTAACAACACTTGAAATTACAACCTGTTTTCAACTGTACTACAGGTACATTATCCATTGATGAAAGTCATTTACTAGATCCCATAATGCCGAGATTCTCCCATTTCATCTCTGGGGCTGTGGTTCCAGAAAAGTATGAATTTCTCTTGATGTATTTCTTAAATCACAAAATCTTGATAAAAAAGCTTCCCTTATATTGTGAGGTTTAATGGATAAACAAGATCCAGTGGACCTACTACATGGAGATTTTCAAAAAGCCTTTGATGAGGTTCCACACCTAAGGTGGTGGAAAAACAAAGCTGTCACAGGATTGGAGGAAAGGTAATTATATGGATTTGCTAAAAGGTTACAGGATACAAAAGTTATGGCTGTTTAAAAGGCAGGAAGGAAAGAGCACAACATAATGGTAATTTTTCAGGCTAGAGAACAGTTAGCAGGGAGGATTGGTGGGGCCAGTTCTATTCAACATCTTCATCAATGATCTGGAGAAAAGAGCACCCACACAGTGAAGGCAATAATAAACTTCTCCAGGTAGTTACATGACATATAGAGGCAAGTAAAGCCAGAAGGAGCTCATAAAAAGGTGGCAAATGAGCTTCTACATAAACACAAGGCAATATATTTAGGGAAAAATAATCTAAACCAGGTATACATGGTGCTGAATTCACATCTAGCAGCTATCACTCAGAAAAGTGATCTTGGACTCATGCTTGATGGTTCTCTGAAATCATCTGCTTAGTGTGCAGGGGCAGCCAAAAAAACCCAAATAAAATGGTGGGCATCATCTGGAGAGGTACTGAGAACAAAATATAGAGTATCATTTTGCCGCTCTTTAAAACCTTGGCCCACCCCTCTTCTTCAGTGCAGTGCATGGTTCTGGCCTCCAGATGTCCAGAAGAATGTAGTGAAGTTAGAGAAGATGCGGAAGAGGTCAACTAAAATGACCAAGGCAGGGGAGCATCTAACTTACATGAGAAATGTAAAAAGATGGGAACTCAGCTTGGAGGCTGAGGAGGATACAATCAAGAATCATGAAAGCAACTCAGTATTGCACTAAATTCTGTAATACAAGAACTGTTGGCACTCACTGAGATAAGTAAGAGCTTTAAGTAGTTTAAAAGTGGTAAAAGTACTTCTTTACACAGTGAACGGGAACTATCTGTAATCTGTTGCCACAGGTGCTTATGGAGGCAGATTGTACCAGGAAATTCAAAAGAGAGAAGAAAAATTAATGGCAGTATGAATGAACATTCAAGGCTGGGACAAACTCTTTAACATCCTTTATCCAATTACAGCTGACGCTGCAGAACTATGAGGAATGCAAACAGCAGATAATAACCAGGTTTATGTGCTCTTCCTAAATAACATCTCTTACTGCGACTGTCAAGAGATAAAATGTTGGGCTTGTACTACTTGTCTGGCCCAAGAAGGTGTTTTTTATGCCCTTATGTTCCTTTTGTGTGTTCTAAGACAAAAGACGCTGAAGTTGCACAGCTGTTGTTACTGTACTCTGTCCAGGGTAAAACTACAATGCAAGTAATTGTTTTTGTGGTTCCTTTTTTTGACTGTTAAGGCACACTTTGTCATCTTGTTCATTTTCCATTGTCCTGTGCAAAAATATAGTCAGCACTATTACGCTTACAGTTATCAAACTAGCAGTGTGAGAGTTTGAGAAATAGCATAACACAAGCCAGTTGACCACAAAACAGACTTTTTTAAAGACTAGATATGCAAATCAGTATCACCCTGATGACTATGAACAATTCTAAACCAAGCAGAGATTAAAAATGTTATAGGAAATAACTGCTGTGCCTGTTTTTCAGTCCTTCCTTTTTGTAGAAAACTAGTTTATTTTCTTCTTTTCCCTTTTACAGACTCCACACTGGGCTAAACCCATAGTTCATCCAATATCCAAATGTTCAGCCAGTTTGCCTTCCATCAGAAGAGGCCATTTTGTACACTTACCCATGATTTGAAGTAGTCAAAAAACATGAATCAGAGTTCAAAACTTAGAAAGAATGGCCTAAAGTACAGTGGACTTCAATTAGTTTTATTTGCCTTCTGTTTTCTGAGCCTGTGTGGCACCTTTTGATCCTATTTCCTCAAGAAATGCAAAGTCCACAAATTTAAGAGTTCTGTTTGTGTTAGGGAAAACTGAAATTGTCATGACTTTCATTCAAGAATTGAGGCCTTAAGAAAAATACCAGTTGTTGCAAAATATATGACAAAATTGGAAGTACTGGTAGTACTGGAATAGAAACAACATATGAAATTAGTCTCAAGCTTAACTCAGAATTCTGGCCAGAATTTTCATAGCTAATAGAAGTAATTAGACACAGTTTTCAATCCATTCCTTCATGCAGAGAAAGCAAGCTGTGAAACTTGAGTTGGCATCCAGATGTGCTCCGAATTTTGTAGCTTTGATTCAAATTTGTTTCCAGAACGATACGGGGAGAGAGAGGGAAAGGGAAATACTTGACATCAGCTACGAAGGCCAATGGTTTGGATGATCCTCTCATTTGTTAGATGAAATAGGTTCTAGCACTCCTTGTTTGAATGTGTTTCAGTGTTTTACCTGAGTTTTCAGATAATCTAAGGCACTATGTGTTAACCTCCCTTGTCACAGATTCAGGCTTAGTGTCACACTGGATGTTTCTGTAGCTTCATACATCTTCTCAGTGGGTTATCACTTTTCAGTGGCACTGATGGGGTGATGAAATTCCTTTCCCTCTTCTTCCACAGGAACCATTACATCATTCCCTTGAAAAGACTCTGTTTCCTGCTCTGGATAGTGCAATGCCAGTTCCTCTTCCATGTTTTCCTGGGCATCAACACTACTTTCACATCCTCTAGCAGCACAGTTCTTGCCACTAGGCACTTCTGAAATGGACCCCACAATAACAGTGTCGGCCTTCATGATGTATATTTTTTCTGAGGAAGGAAAAAAATAGTGCTAAGCGTAGTTAACAATCACTGCTGACCCTAGAGATGGTTCCTTCTCATGCAAAATTTTTATTTGGTACTCGGTTTTTCTTCTCCCCCTGCCCCCTGTTCTTTCTTTAATCAGAGGCATGCAGATGAAGCCCGTCACTGTGAAAACACAGAATTCACTAACCCACTAAAGCTTTTGGAATTCATACATTATAAGTTGTCTATTTCATTGTTTATCTATAAGGCGCTTTTAATTTTGAAATCAAACCAATGAACATACTAAGTGATAAAGAAGGCTTGCACATTTTATACTACACTGTCTGATTTTGGACCACTGTCAATGGGACTCTGGGCATTTTAGATCACGTAGATCTAACTCCCATGTGATGAAGCAGCTGCACTATAGCTAGGACTACAGGAGAAAGACAAATTAGAAAAGGCAGTAAGATATTCGCAAGAGTCTGTTAGAAGAAGCAATTAATCAGGATCTGGGGAAGACAGATATTGGGAATCCAAGGTTTATACTCCTGCTGTTTCAAGAAGCAACAATACCTGCATTAAAAGCAGCCTTTGGGCAAGGATCAGCACTGTACAGAAATTCTGGGTAATTATCTGGGGTCTTAGGACCTGCAAAGAAATGAGTTTCTTTCCAGCAGAGAATCAACTACAAAATTTTCTGGGATAGACTTGAACCTTGTGTCCAACTTGTTGACCCTACTCCTTTCCAAAAGGTAAATAAGGCCTTTGCTATGGCTTGGATCACTACATTTTATTCAGTAGTATGCTGTAGATCAGACACTGTAGGTTATTGTTCACAATTGCTTGGAGATATTTGGGTATGGCAAGTCAAATCCTCACATTCATCCCAAGTCCATCACTCACAGAAAAAACAGAAAGGGCATTTAGTAAGGGAAGGTCAGCTCTAGTAATACCAAAAAAACCCCCTTCAAATAACCTCAAAATTGGGTTTGGAAACATTGCCAGAATGTCTCATGTAGACTGTGTCTCAGGTAACAATTCTCCCCGTGAGCAAGCTTCCTTGCCTGACTTTATCTCCTACCCTGTGCCATGGTCGAAGACTTTATGGGAACATATGGGAGACACATTTCAAGCTATTACTGTGAAACCAAGAGAAGAAAATGATAGCTTGAGACATGTGAAGTACAACTCTCATTAAGTATTACAGCGTCATTTTCCAGCTGACATATTTTGGATTTCAAATTTCTTCTGCAAATTTACATCTTCTGGAATGAAAAAGAGGAAGAAGAGCATTTTTCTGTCAGGTTCATAAGTAACTAAGGCAAATGTGAAAATAAGAAAGCATTATATTCAAATGAATAAATATACGAGAATTTGTGTGTCAAAAGTTCTGGAGATTCAGCCCCAACCTTTGTTAGAAGCTTTGGACACTTTGCAGCTTACTAATAATCTCAGAATGACATTATGTGCCCATGGTTGAAAACTTGAAAATAAAAAAAGACTCACCAATTCGATTATTTGTGTGGTCTCTCACTCGAGAATCGATAGGGCAATCTGGGGCATTTCCATTGCTCTGTGTCACATCAGTCAGACTCAGTTCAGGACTATATGCTTTTTCTGTGCTGGAGACCAAGTTATTGTTGGTTTCCAAAGAGACGGTTCTGTCAATTAATTCCTTCTGTTCTGGTCCACTGTCAGTAGTCAGTATGATCTTCTGCCAATACAAAGAGGAGAGTAGAAGTGGGGTGAATGTAAAAACAACACTGTGAAGATTGCAATAGGCCTACAAAATCCTTCTGTTGCAGTCAGAATAACATAATGTACTTCATAGCACCACTGTCACAGGGAGTAAAAAATATCAGAGTGCCTAACTGATATAGGAACGTAAGTTTCTTTGAACTAGGTTCCTGCATCACTTAAGGCCATATTTAAAAATAGCATTTCTAAGGTAAATTCACAGATTTTTTTATGATATTTCCAAGAATGTACCTCACTTCCACTGAAATCCAATTTCCTGGACCTGCTTGGATGCTTTGTTAAGTTCCACTGCCTTGTCTGCAATTTAGATGCCAATGAACCTCTGTAAATCCACTTATTTGTCATTTTGACTTTTTGCCAGAAGTCTTATAGTGTATGCTCTGTTGCAGAGTCTGCTATCCTGTAATATAGTAACAGCTGCATTCTGGGGGGCTGAAGCTCAGTAGCACTTTCCAGCAAAAAGTGTAACATCAATAAGAAAGATAGATGCTGGAGGTAAAAATTTTAAGGGATTTGCTCAGGGAGAACTTTAACAAGATATTTTTCATATTTAGTTGTGAGATAAGTATCAGAGGACAAACATGTACAGATGTGTAATCATATGGTGGGAGAGTCAAACAGTCAAAACTGAAAATACATAGTTTAACTTCCTCTTAGATTTTGCAAAGACCTACCACACTCCTATGGAAGAACAAAACAAGCCAGAGGTTGAACTGGCTGAACTTCAAAATGGAATTGCCTCAGCAGAACCTCAGGTAGAAGAAACAAGCTCAGACTAGTTATTATGTGAAGAATTAATTACAAACAGTCCATTAAAAGAGGAGCCAGAATCTCAGAGAGGCTAAAGGTCCTGCATCACAAATTTCTGATGGTTCCTAGCTTTGTTTCTGTTTCCACAAGGCTGGAAAAGGAAAAAAAACCCCATAACATAGTAAGATTTTGAAACGTGCAGTTTAAAACTCTTGCTCATGTCTGACTGACTATGAAAGCAAGAGTGGAAGCTCCCCACAATTCAGGAATTAGCAGTGACACACTGAAATGATGATAGCTGGTTGCAACCAGATTCATTAAAGTAAGTAGTATCTTGTATGTGTAAAGATGTGCAACATTTAAAAGCAAACTGATCTGAAAAAAAAAAGGAAGAGTCTAGAGAGTGTCTTAGCAGATATAAACAATAAACTGAGAAGACTCAGAGGATGAAAGTTGCTGTAATTTCACTGAAAGTGGGGGAATGAAACAGAACCGTGATGATTTCAACAGCTGAGGAACTGCTTTCTGTTGTTACCATATTGACTGATATTTGCCTTGTTCATACGCAAACTATACTGTTAAACCAGAAGCTGGTCCTGCTGGAAAGTCTTCCAGACAAAAAATATCCACTGGGTACCCATATTACAGTCATGCCAAATCCTACAAAGAGAAAAGGTGACATGGAGGGAGGCAGAAGAGTACAAATCCTACTTGTGTGACTGGAGCAGTAAGATAAAATGGGACTGACAGACAAAGTTTTCCCAGAAGGTAGAAAAGGCATGTTCATCCTGTGATTTTGGATCTTGTCCCATAGAATGCAACATGAATGGCACAAGACCAAACCAAATACTCCCTTCACAAGCAAGATTGGCAGCATCACATTATTTAACACATTAAACATAGCCCAAGACGTGAAAATACCAAATCCTAGTACATCGCATCGCTGCACCTAGAGGACGATGTGTTGCAGAGGAAAGTCCAAACAAAAAGGCTGGCATTCCTTAACAGGACATTTAAAAATATCATTATTTACATTGGAATGGAAAGTGATCTGGTTTGGAATATTGTTCACACTTACTGCACATTTGTTCACTAGATCAGAACCTGCAATGGAAAGAGGAAAAATTATCAAAGAAAATTCACAGCAATCACAAGAATGTTAATATTTACACTAAAAGAACACCTAGCCATGTCCTAAACTACTCTACTTCCCAGCCACTGAGGGCACACTTACATGACACAGCTGAGGTGAACCAGCAACACGTTGCTGCCAAGACTGTGAGGTCCTGCTCTCCCCAAAGCGCTTTGTGGCCATCACTATCAGTCTCCCCACACCACAGACAGTATTCATCTAATGAAATGATGAACTGATTAAACCTTCTAGATAAGCAGAAGACAGGCTTATTAAAAAGAAAAAAAGTAAAAAAATGTTAATAACTTTCTACTGGATTAACAAGTTGGATCAGTTCATCATGTGGTCAGATGAATATTAAGGGGATGGGATTTTACGCAAGATGGAGGAAGGGAACACTGGGGAAAGAAGAGAGGTGAGAAGAAGGGAGTGTACAGCATCCTTCTGTAGTACCATGAAGCTAGACAGGCTCAGGCCTACTAATTCCACCCTAACATGCAACCACCTTTATTTTCAATGCATCAGCTCTATAGTGCTGCACAGTAACAGTTTCTCTTGTGTAAGGCAAGTGAGGAAGCAAAAATTCCATTTTGAGAAAATTAAGCTGCACACAAGAGGTTTTAAACTGTATTCCTGAATAAATGAGTTTAAAAAGCTCTGATGTGTGGTGATTAGGAGAATCTAACACAACAGAAGAGAATAGATCAGTCAATGGAAATGGAAGTGCTGAGAGGGGATTAGTTGATTGGGCAAAATGTGTGTACTCTAGGGGATCTGTACAGGTTGGTATGGCTAGTATCCACTTTTTTTGGAACACGTCTCTCACATTTGAGTGCCCAGAAATTAATTGGGCATTTTTTCCAGTAAAGCCTCCCTGCACTGACACCTTGCCCAACCATTCAGGTGCAGCGGGAAAAAAGTGCCATCTAGTGGCTTGTCACATCCAGAGCATCACCTGCCTGCGCAGGACAGACAACAGGACTGGCCTTTTGCATGTCAGCAGAGACATACATTTGACATGAAAAAGTTCCACGTTTTAAATTAAAATTCCACAAAATAAAGCTCCATATTAAAACTATCCACTTGTTCTTTAGACATATAGATTACCATTCCTCATCCATTGGTCACTCACCTTGAGATTTGAGTCCGGATTTGTGTGAAGTGATGGAATGCAGATGTGCTGATAAAAGAAACCATTCATTTAGCAAAACGCATCCTGGAGCATACAGGCTCTAACAGCTTTACCACACCCACAGGTTTACAACCAACCTACAATATGCACATCCTGCTTTCTGTAAAAGAGGGAATGTGGTTCTACAGGAACACCCCACATGTAACTGTAGGCAAAGCTACGGAGAGTCAGTGTCAGTAAAAATCACCCTTCCTCTCATGCTCAAAGTCCAACCCCATTCCTGGAACCAACAAATACTCACAAAACACTTCAGATATCATTTAATATTAGTGTCTGTACTGAGGGGTGCTGAGGGAAGAAATCACTGGTTACCTTTTCCCCACCCAGCTTGTAGTATCTTCCTCCATAAATTCACAGCTGCTTCAATCTTTCTCTCATGTTCTCCAACATGCTGCATGAACTGTTTGCCTAAAAGCCGCATCTGGCCCACCTTCACCAGGCAGTAGTGAACATTCTCTTCCCCAACGACCTCCACAAAACTTTGGGATATTTGAGTTCCCAGTTGGAATATACTTGGAGATCAAACAGCATGCTATGTATTACAGCTTTAAAAACTCACGCTTTCCTTTAAGGATGAGGATCCGCTTCTTGCAAACCTTCCATTTCCAAATTAACAGCATGCCCACAAGTAGCACTATCACAGAGAGAACCACTCCCCAGATAACTAGACCTATAGCACAGAAAGGGAAAGGGAATACAGGAGAGGCTAAGAAAAGGCAGAGAGAGAACTATTAGTAGTTCTATGTGTTTGGACATAGATCCGTGGACGTCATTTCACAAGTCATAGGGGATTTGCAGGAAGTTCCCACATAAAAATTGCATTTACCAAAGATATATCCAAATAAAACATGCTAGACAGAGTAAATGCTTTATCTTTGTTACCTCCCATTGTCGTCTCCCCCTTGGCTGAGGTGGGAAAAGTGCCAGCCAGAGCTTTCTCTGTAGGAGTTGAACTGGGGTTTTCAGTTGTTACGGCACTTAAAAAGATACTACCAATGGTCACCAGGTTCTCTTCAAACCTCCTTACGTCAGAGTTATTTGTTTCATTGCTGAATCGCATGGACAAAGTGCTCGAGGTGAGGTAGGTGGGCAATCGGTCCAGGCAAACCTGATCATGTGTGGCATTTCCTTTGCTTAGTGCTATTTTGTTTAACTTGGCACAGCTAGGGAATGAAAGAGAAGAGTGTATCAGTGCTGGAGGAAAATGCCATGGTACAAGAGTATTTTCCACGTGACAAACATCCCTTTGGTCATTTTTGTACCACCTATATTTATTGCTTTCAGTGAAAAAGTCATTAACCTTCTTCTCACCCCTGTGGCATTAATTCTTGACCTGGATGCAAACCTGATACTCACACGCATGTGTAATTCCACTGTACTTAGTAAACTAAAAATGAGGCAGGAGGGATTCCTTCCTCCAGTACAGAGCTGTGCAACAGGTATAAAGACAGGCCTTCTAAACTATGCACATAGGCCCAAAGCGATCCCATTGCCTCTAAGATAAATTTGTATACTTTGCACGAGAAGGGACAGGTGTCCCTTTCAGTCCTCTATTAGCTTTAATTAATTAGTTAGTCCCTTTAAAGAACTATGGACTTACTTTGTGTGGGGCTTGCAGATGTCAGTGCTGGAGTTTTGATCAGAGAAGGTCCCAGAAGGGCACTCTTCACAAATAACATCATTTGTTGAGGTGCCTGAATAAAAACAGTGACTGAGGACCGACCAACCAAAATGCATCAGGCCCACGCCTATGGCCAAGATCAGAAAAGGTAAGCTAGACAGGTAGGAACTCCTACCTCTGACTTTGACTCCAAAACCAGGCTTGCAAACAGTGTGCTGCTGGCATCGTATGCAGGTGTTCAGAACAGGGGTTTGACAGAACAGGCCTGGTCGGCACTCACACACACGGCTAGAATTGAAGGAGCAGGGCTCTTTTTCCACAAGGTCAGATTCTGCAGGGAAGAAACAGATGTGATAACAAATGATCACCCTGCAAGGAAAATGTAAAGCTGGAGCCCAAGCTGAACAACATCAGTTCAAACGCTCAGGAAGCAGAACAGGCTGCTGGCACTCTTTGCGATGGCAACTTAAGTCACAAATAATTGGAGAAGCCTGTAGACAATGGCTTGTAAGGTAAGACAGAAAGCAGAAATCAGACTTGGATAGCATTGGATGAGAGAATTTTTAGGTAGTCCCAGGTCACACAGAAAGCAATACTGATTATGTGCAAGATAGCATTCGGCTCTCTCAGTCAGTAACCAAGGATGGATAATTTTGCTGCTGGAAATTCTAAATGAATAAAATATAAATAAAGGGTAAATAAAATACATAAAGAGAATATAACTGTGAGGTATGTTTGAGGGAAAGCAAACCTTTTGTGCATGATACACAAGCATCACATCGTGGCTTTTGGAATGCTTCATTCACATATTGTTCGGGTCCACATCTCATGCAGTCTTCATCTGGGACCCTAGGGCATGCTTTCTTCTTAACGTAGCCTGGAGNAAAAAAAGCAGGATACCTGTTCAAAATCACCGGAGGCAACCATCCTGAAATGTTCTTGTATGCTCATTTACCTGTTAGACGCACTACCACAGTCTTTTCTTTGTACCTGGCATTTGGTTTCTCTAGCATATTTTTGCCTTTCCCGGTCAAGTGTGAAGGGATCACAGCTGTCCTGTTACAGCAACACTATGCATGGTATTAACAGTTGCTGCAAAATGGGCACATAGGAAGTCATTTGCTGACAGTTAGAAAAGACTGCCAAGTCTGCAGTGAGGGCAATGTTGCCCTGCCACTACTAAGTTCCCAGGCAATTGTTTTTCATGTTTTCTTCTTGACTATAGCAACTGAGTCCTCATATTTTGCTACCTAAGTCAGCACTTTTCCTTCCAAAAGCTGACAGAATCGCACAGGTGCACATGGATTCATGCAGGGACACCACCATCTCCCATGTTCAGAATGGGAGGTTACAAGACAGTAGGCACTTCTTGAGCTGTGCCCTATATACCCCTAGCAGGTTTGCAGTAGGTTGCTTTCTGAGCAGTCCTGCTAATTTTACAGTTGCCGTGGCAGTTGTGAGATGGTTTCATTTTTCCAGTTGTTTTCCTTTAAACAAATGAAATTACATATATGTGTCTTTCTGATGCTGGATGTATATGCTATACACTTTCTCTGCTCAACACTTCCAACTCACCCGGACTCATTGCTCACGGTCTGTAAGCACACTGCCTTGGATCTCTCAGACCTTCTGTGTATATGCAGCATGCATGAAGTTGAACAGCTGGCTGAATTAGATGACCTCTGGAGGTCTTTGCCAAACTTAAGCTATTCTATGACTTTTTATCTGGTAATCATTGTCTAGTGACCAGCTTTTAAAAGCATTCATCTGGCAAGCTAGGCACAATAACCAGCTAGGAGTGTGGGAAAGGCTGGGACAGGAGCATTCCTAGTGTTTCAGCTCCAGACGCAACAGATGAGGTATTCTACTGCTGGCAATAGTGCCAAAGAAATCAGAAGGCACAGTGGTCAGCTGTGACTTCGTGGTGTTGCCAGGAAGCAGAAATAACTACCAAAGGAAAAGCTAAAGCAGCAACGTAAAGATAGGAAGAGTTGAATATTTTGTAGGTGAAAAATAGGAGAGAAACGAATCCCAGTTTCAGCATCCAGCCTGCATCACCAAAACACAAAGAGTTAACCACAGGGAGGAGGAACCTGGCAGGGAAATAACTCACCTACTATGCATTTTGGCAAGCATGATGTAGGAGAGCAGGTAAAAACAGCGGTGCTGTATTTGGCCCACTAAATAGCACCAGACAAGCCCAAACCATGTCACTCCCACCTCCTCAAGGAGTGTACTTGTCTGACACTATTCTTTTCAAGGTGGGGGCTGACTGCTGAACCTCAGCACTCAGGCTGCACACATGTGTACCTGCACGTATGTGTCATTTTCCCCTTCCTCCCCCAATGACCCAAAAGCTCTAACTTCAGTTATTTGAGGTTTCCTGTACACATGGGTCCCTCCCTTGGGGGACATGTGCCCCAGGTGCAGTAGCTTTGACGCTTGCCTAACAGTGTCTTCTGGTGCTGTTCTCCACTGATTGTGTTCATAGCTCAACAACCAGGTAAAAGCCTGAGCAGCAGGAATACCAGCTGCAATCACCTGTACCGAAAAAGGTACTGAAAGTAAGTAGATGAAATAAGTGTTTTAAGTGTTTTTCTTTTGTGAGTATGTGCGTCCATTCACTCCTGAGGATTTGCTGTTAAGTGTGGGTAGAAAATTATCGTGAGTGTTGACTGCAGCACTATCTTGTGCAGCTGGATTTAGAATCTAAAACAAAAAACCAACCAAACAAAAAAGGTGAAAAACCATAAACAGAACTGAAGTGGAATACCAACTTCTGCATAACATGAGGTGTTCTAGCATATACCATTATTTCCCATAAAAGTGTCTGTTCCTCCCCTTGACAGGAGGGAAATACTTTGTTCTGTGATGACAGAAAGAAAATATTCTTCCAGTATCCCAGGTACCAGAAGTCTCATTTTACCTGCACAAGAATTCAGTACATGAGAAGAGATGTGGCAACTGTAGAAATTGATTAGAATGATCTTTTGAGGTTTGGTTTGAAGTTTATCTTGAAATTGAACTTGAAATTAACTTTAAAACAGGGGATGGCTTGCGTGTGGGCCAGTGTGCTCAGATTGAAAGCTATACATCTGTGGGCTGGAACACCAAGGAAAGTAAAGCCAGGCTGCATCAAGAGTTCACGATGCTCCACTTCGATAAAATGGAATTTTAGAAAACCTTCTCTTTCTTTGCAGTGAGCAGTTAAGTTAATAGCAGGTATGAACAGGTTATTGCTTGAAGGAGTAGTGGAAGATTAAAATGAAAAGCATTGTTGTGAGTTTCTGTTGCGAAGGAGGCCCTGGAGGATGTGATGTCCAAGACTGACATGAGCAGGTGGCATCAAAATGAGTTTCAAGAATAAGCAGAGGTGAAGTGATTGAGACTGGTGGCTCATTACAGCCAGATGTAAATAAGATCTTTGCTTTTCACAAGACCTCACTATGACATCTGTCATTGTGGGAGCTTTTGCAAAGTATGGTTTTGAAGGAGAAAAGAGCTTTTCTTGGGACTGGCTCAGAGGCAGATCCCCACCCCTCTTCTTCTTTTACAGGACCAGTTTCCCCATCCCTTGGTTCTGTTTACTTATACAACTTCTGAACGATTCTAGTGGTATGGCCAGGAGTACAAGGTGTCCCAGTGGGAACCCTGATGTAACTGCATGCAAATGCTAGCAACCAAGCACTAAACCTCTCTTTATTATTAAAGCACAAATAAATGTCAAAAATTTCCTTTAAAAAAAAAAAAAAAGAAAACATTTCTATAAGAAGAGAGTGATGATGGTGAAGTACCATAAAATGTCCCACCCACTGAGGGGTTTTTTGGCCAACAGGGGGAGTTTCAGACATTTCCAGAACTCGTGTCTCACCAAGGTGTTTCCTGCTTCTGAGCTCTCATGCCTCTGAGTCACAACTAGCTTCCAGCAAAGCTCACTGTGTCTCCTGACAAGGGGCTGTTCCCTTTCTCATGTGAGACACTTTCTAAACTGTTTTGACTATGAGGATAATGACAGATTTTCCACACCTTCATTTTATATTTTTTGTCACTAATCAGAAACTTATTTAGCCTAATTTCACTGCAATATTTCATAACCTGAGGCAAGTTGAAATGAATTCTTAGACCTGCCTACTTCTAGCTACTTCAGCGTGTCAAGTTAACCAATAAAAAAAATCCTAGCAAGTTATCTTGTTTGCAATTTACAGATTGTTTGCATGTAGACTGAACAGGAGCAGGGCAGTGGAGAACAAGTTCACATCTGGATCCACACTAGACAGTGATTCATGAAATTGCACTTTTCTTCAGGGTTAAAATGCAATTCTGCAGATAGATATGGTTCCTAATATCTCTACAAGAAAGGCTCCATGTTAATTTGATTGAATTACATAAAAACATACTGACCTGATGGACACTGGTAACAGCAGCTTTGTGAAGTTTCATCATAGAACGAATTCTCAAGTGTATCACAGGAATGAGATGGGGTTAATGATGTCTAGAAATTGAAACAGACAAAAGACATAATTAGAAAACAATTAGTTCTGTATTAGAGCAGATCCCATTATCTGTCTCAAGTGATAGTAGTTGCAGACTGTAAGGAAAAGCCTACAGCTTTTTGAAAGTTCAAGTATCCCCAAAGCAACTCAATTACTGTTGCCCATACACTTAAGCAAAGATTGCAATATTCAGTATATTTAGCAATAATTCAATATGTATCTTCACTCAGCAGACTCTTTTATCTGGAAGTCATTTAAACCTAGGAATGGAATACTGTAGCCCAGCCTGTGTATCAAGCATTTCAGCGCTCAGAAACTAACTCCTTGTTTCATATAATAAAAAGGGTAGTGGCATTGCCCTACAAAAATGTTTTTCAGCCAATGCTCCAAACACCCTTTGAAACCTAGCTGCAGGATCAGTAAGATCACTAAGAAAAGCTTGTCTGTTAGTCTGCACCTCCTTTAGAAATCTTGTAGTAGTTAGTAAACTTAAAAAAAGCTAAATATCACTGTCCTGAAATGATCCCATGTTAATATGAGATAAGTATTTTTTTAGAAAATGAAAAAAAAGAATCCCTAACATCTGTAACAGATTTCCAGCTCTGTATGAACTGGAGTAAGAGGTGGTATCATAATCAGCATTATCTAAATCTAGCCAGATTGGCTGTAATCTGCAATGATAATTCTTGTTTGCAGCAAACAAGTCTTTCTGTACAGTTAATTTATGCAGTTATAATGCTTGAATTTATCAACCAAAATATGTATTTATTATAAACCAATTTACTTATCATTTATGGACAAATCCTACACCGAGAACAAGAGTTTTTTGCCTTGAAAAGAATGCTGCTAATACTCACACAATGAAGCCTTTATTCAAATAACTAATCCCACTTCTATTGTGAGTGAAGGTTTTCAGGAGCAACCTTTGGTTTGACTGCACAAATGATACTTGTTTAGTTAAAAAAAACCCCATACAATAGTTCTAATATTGGCTTAGAAAATGAGACTCAGCTATGAATTGTATCAAGAAGCATATAAGATGACTTCATTTTTGTATGGCAGGGCCACTACATGCTCTGGGAAATTACACTGCTACCAGTTTTCTTATGAGAAAATCTGATCTTTGAATTTGGCATCTCCCTTAATAATCCCCTAAAAATATTATCTGGATTTCATTTTCTGTATTTGCTAGAAGGTATGAATGACAATTTTTTTGTAAAGATTCAATCAGCAGATTCCCCAGAGATTTTCCCACATGATACTGGTAGAGCAGTTAAACATTTCAGAAAACCTACATCTCACTTTCTGCAGATGAATTTCCCATTGGCCTTTGAAATAATACCTACTGTCTCCTACTGCCTTTGTATGCAGTGCAGAATCTTACTACCTAATTTCACAGCCGTATTCTCCTGTATAATATGCTGTTCTTTTCACGGCAGGATCATAAACCACCGAAGTTATTTAACTTGCCCCAGGTTACATCAGGGAACAGGAACTTTCAGTCAAGGAGGAAACTAACAAAAGGACAAGAAATAGAAACATATTGAAAATATTACATTTCATTAAGCGCCAGTAATAGAACTGAGAAATCCTGCCTGACACATTTCTGCACTAACCACTGGGCCACACACCTCCCTACAAAGCCTTTTTTCTAGCTTACTCTATAGAGGAAATAGCAGATGTCTGCTTGCTCAGCCT